>MU261250.1:35000-40000 GCA_020310875.1 Ceratopteris richardii | reverse complement strand
TAGATCAAATTAGATAAGTTGGAGTTAGCTCAGAGGTGAAGAACTTGCTATTTTGGTTCATACACCTGTCCAGTGTTTTGCATAATTCTCTAAGCACAGCAGTAATTAGCTTAATTCCTTTTAGGGAGCTCTAGTTAACTTGAAGAGCTAACTTTCAAGAGTAATATCATCAAAAATATGGAACCACATACTGAGAATGATGTTTAACAAGTGATGACATCATCACGATTTTCACGGGCTGCTATAGTAATGAGACCAGTGCGCAAAAAAATGAACATAACTCACGATTTAAGAGTCCAATGATTTTGAAAAGTTGTATTCTTTTGCTAGATAATATGCTGCATCCAACAAGCTTTAAAGAATTGAATTTGGGTAAGTGCACACTGAGAAATAGCTCTGACAAGATGAGTAAAAAAGTCGGACACCTAACAGAGAAGTGAAAATGAACAGACATGGTTGATTTCAACTAAACATAACTGAAGATTGAAACACCCAAATGAAATAAAAATTGTGGAGCATATATTAGATTTATAGAGCTAACTTTACCAAGGTAAATCATTGCAAATGATGCAGCAAGCTCAGAGAAACCATCTCTGCAATCGGACTGAGAAAACTGAGAGATATGGTAGTGAGTAGTACACTTCACAAGAACATGGAAATATGAACTCAAATGATCATGAAAATGAAAGTATATTGATTGTACAATACAATGGACTTAGTGATACATATGTGTGCCTTGAAACCACACCTTGATATGGCATAAAGCTCAGCTCTTTGAGGTCTTCTCTAAGGTATCTGTAACCACGACTAAAGCAGCCATCTATTTATAGTTGAGCTTGGGAGGCTAACTTCCCTCAATCACTCTTCAATCAATTAGTGATTGATTTGATTCTCTATCTACCTCAAATCACAAATTCATGGCTCCTCGTTCCCTTTTGATCAAGTGGACTCAACCACTTAAGATTCTTTCACTTTTACATTAAGTAAAGTCTTCAAAAGTTACAAGAGGTAGTTCACAAGTGAACTTTACATTGTCTTCCTTTTAAGGCTTCTTCTTTGAATTTGTGGGACTCAAACCAATACTTAGGCTTTTCATAGACTTGCTCCAACAGCTCCCCCTCAAGCCAAGTATGTTTGAGGTCTTCAATCTTCCAAGATTACCTGCAAACCTATCATAGCCTTGAATTTGCAAAGCTTTGTACCATCCAATGCTTTGGTTATAATATCTGCACATTCTTGATGAGTGGACACATATGATATTTGAATCTCTTTGCTTAGAACCTTCTCTCATACATAGTGATAATGAACTTCAATATGTTTAGTCCTTGCATGAAAAATAGGATTAGAAGCTAAATGAATAGAACGCATATTGTCACCAAAAATAGTTGGAGTTCCAAACTCCAATCCAAGATCTGTGAATAATGTCTTCATCTACATAGCTTCATGTGTAGCTATGGCAAGACCTCTGTATTCAACTTCAGTAGAAGAGAGAGCAATTGTGGGTTGCTTCTTGGATGACCATGAAATACACTTTGAACCTGCAAAGGTAAGATAACTTGAAGTGCTCCTTCTATCTTCCTTGGAACCAACCCAATCTGCACAGAAAATAGCTTCAACCCTAAATCAGATACATAAGGATAATAAATTCCTTCATTTATGGTTGCTTTGAGATACTTGAGAATCCTTTTGGCACCATCCAATTTTGGTTTCCGTGGTGTGTGCATAAATTGACTTAGCACACTCACACTGTAACATATATCTACTCTTGTCAATGTGGCATAGTTGAGACTACCCACTAGACTTTGATATGATGTGATGTCCTCTATGAGTTCACCTTCATGTGAGCTCAATTTGTGATTGACCTCCATTGGAGTACCTGCAATCTTACAATCTTGCATCTTGAATTTTGCCAACATGTCCTTAATGTACTTTCTTTGAGTGAGAAACAAACCATGATCTTTGTAGACAACTTCCAAACCTAGGAATTAGGTAAGTGAACCCAAATCACTTATGTTGAACGCTTCTCTCATCTGATCTTTGATCTTCTTCATACCATCTGCATCATTTCCTATCAATATAATATCATCTGCGTATACACATAGGTAGATGATCTCAGAATTACTCTTTTTGATAAAGAGTGAAGGATCTGCATTGCTTGGTTGAAAGCCTTTATCCTGCAAGAATGAAACAAGATTGAAATTCCAAGCTCTTGGAGCTTGCTTGAGACCATACAATGCTTTGTTAAGTTTACACACATAATCATGATAAACTTGATTCTCAAAACCAGGTGGTTGTGCCATATATACCTCTTCTATTATCCAACCATTCAAGAATGCATTCTTTACATCTAGTTGAAGTATCTTCCAATTCTTGGAAGAGGAAATACTAAGCAAAACCCTAATAGTAGGCATCTTTGCCACAGGAGAGAAGGTCTCCTCATAATCAATTCCCTGAGTTTGTGCAAAGGCTTTCGCTACAAGCCTTGCCTTATACCTGTTAATGAAACCATCAGAATTCTTCTTGAGTTTATAGACCCATCTTGAGCCTATTACCTTCATGGATGAAGTCTTGGGCACCAAATCCCAAGTGTTGTTTTCCTCAAGTGCTTCAATCTCTTCCTTCATTGCATGCTTCCATTCTGATTTTGCTTTGGCCTCTTCAAAGGATGATGGCTTCTCTTGATTTATGTCATGTGCTATGTAAATAGAATGTTTAGTTACTAATGAGGTGTCAAACCCATACCTTTCTGGTTTTTTTCTTTCCCCTATAGATCTTCTTAAGCCATGTTGTGATGATTATGCCTCATGTCCAAGTTCCTGCAATTTTGCTTTACCTTTAGACTTCCATGCTTTGATTTTTTCCATCTGAGTTTCTTCATCATCTTCTGAAGTATCTTGTTCTTCAATCTTTGATTGATGTTCTCTGCCAACCTTTGGGAAATCTTCTTCAAGGTCATATGGCAATTTGACCTTCCTGCATGAATCTTCATACCATGAATTGTTCTCATAAAAAACTACATCTCTGCTTACCAAGAATCCTTGGTTGGTAGGGTTGTATAACCTGTAACCCTTTTGATTGTTGTCATATCCAATAAATACACACCTTTCTGCCTTTGGATCCATCTTGCCTATAACCTGTGAAGGAACATGAGCAAAAGCAATACATCCAAAAATTTTACAATGATCTAAGCTAGGTCTTCTTCCATTCCAAGCCTCATATGCAATCATCCCATCAAGGGATTTTGAAGAAAACTTGTTAATCAAGTAAGTGGCTGTAGATATAGCCTCAGCCCATAGATAATTAGGCAAATGCTTTTCATTTAACATGGACCTTGCAGCTTCAACAATTGTCCTATTCCTCCTTTCTGCCACTCCATTTTGCTCAAGAGTGTACCTTGTAGTTACCTCTCTTTTGATTCCTCTTTCTTGAAGAAAAGAATCAAACTCATGGGAGAAGTATTCTCCCCCTCCATCTGACCTTAGACTTTTTAGTGATTTACCTTTTTTATTCTCCACAAGAGCCAAATACCTTTTGAAACATGAAAAAACTTCAACTTTGTGTTTCATAAAGAATAGGATAGTCCATCTGCTGCAATCATCAATAAAGAAAACATAATACCTTGATCGAGATATTGAAGCTTCCTTGCTAGGTCAATTGACATGCACTACACTTATAAATCATATGTTGTTTTGACAAGTTAGGGAGTCCAAGTACACTTTGGTCCTTGCAAATTTGCTTTAATGACCTTTCACCAATATGTGCTAACCTTTTGTGCCATACTTCCAATTCTGTGAGTGTGTGACTTACCATAGTTAAAGAGAGCAATGTTTCTAGTGTCTTGTAATTCAAATGTGAACAATCTACCTGTCTTTTCACCTTTTGCAATTCTTCTGAATCCTTGACTTGGATCTTCAACAAATGCTCCTGGTTTTCTGAACCTGACTTGCAACCCTTTCTCTACTATCTGCCCAACACTTATCAAATTCTTTGTAATGGTAGGGACATAGAGTACCTTATTGAGTAGGTTGATGTTTCCATCAGGTGCTTTGACATTTCCTATTTTCTCCACAGGATGTCTTGTGTCATCTCCTGTTTGTACCTCATGCTTATACCTTGGATCTTCCAAATCTGATAGGAGAGCTATATTTCCTACCACATGATTGGGGCAACTTGAATCTATGTAGAAAACATGCTCATCAGATTTACTTTGTAGCGTAGCCATGTTCATGATCAATAATGAATCCTGTTTGTTTGGGTCTTCTGTGTAGTTATTGAAGTCTCTCCTTCCTTTGTAGCCTCCTTGATAGTTTGAATGCTTGTAGTTGTTGTAATTGCCATGGTAGTTGTTGAACCTTCCTCTTGAGTAGCCATAACTTCCTCTATTGTATCCTCTGCCTCTTTGATTACTAGAATTCCTAAAGCAATTTGCAGTTGTATGATTAGTTAATCCACAAATAGAACATGAGTTGGAGACTTGGGATCTCCCCCTGCCTTGTCTACCTCCTCTTCCTCTACCTCTGCCATGTCTTCCTCTACCTGCATAGTTAACTTGATATGTACCTGCTTCATCATCCACTTTCTTTGCCTTTCCTTTGTTATCTTTGGACTCGCTTTTATCAGTGTATAAAGCTGAAGATTGATTACCTTTAGAGCTTTCTCCATTTTTGATAAGCTTTGCCTCTTGAATGAGTAATTGTCCAATGAGTGTATTGAAATTAGGTACATGCATGTCCATGTACAAATCCATAGCTGTGGTGAATGATTCCCACTTGTCATCTGCCTTCAAGCCATTGATGATCTGCCTTACAATTTCCTCTTCATCTATTACCTCTCCAATGCTTCCCAACGGATCTGCTATGTCCTTGAACTTTGTGACAAAATCAATCACATTTTGTTTGGGAGCCTTCTTGAGAGTTGTGAAATCCAGTCATAGTTGATGCTTCCTAGCTTTAGTACTTGAAGAGAAGAAAGCTTCAAGTGCATCCCACACTTCTTGAGAT
>MU261250.1:20000-30000 GCA_020310875.1 Ceratopteris richardii | reverse complement strand
ACCTATCATGACACACTGACCTGAGCATACACTGGCCTTACGAATAATTTTTTGGAGTGTAATAATTGGTTGACTTGGGATTATTTTGGGCTTGATTTCTAACACATTGGGGCTAGCTTAGAGCCTTAGAAGTGGGCAAAATACCTAGAAAACCCTAGATGAATTTCCTGAACACTGACAGCCTGTTTTGAACCCTAAGTGCCTGAATGGTCATAACTTCACCATACGAACTTCGATTGAGGGGATTTTAGTCTCATTGAAAAGCTCGTTGAGAATTGTACATGGACCTTGAATGGTTTTTATAAGAATTATATGTGGAGTTTTGGAAAAAGTATTTTTAAGTTGGCCATTAGGTGAACTTAGGTAGCCATAGGATTTTGGGGGTGTAGAGGGCTAGTCTCAGGGGGCCCTATGTTTTTTGAGGTGTGTCTATCAATTCATGCTAATCCAGGGCAATATTAATTGTCGAACGCTTGCAAGAACATTGTGCGCAATCAAGGCATTCCAAAGCAAGCTAGCAAGGGTGAGTGCCAAGCTTGGGAGAAGGCTACCTGGGCTTGTGCAGTAGTCTGAGCAACCAGAGAATTGAGGCTGGAAGTTCTCTCAACCCTCCTTCGTCAAATTCCCAGCTTAGGCTAAGTACGACTTAGGTGTGGTGATTAATTAGAGTAACGCTAGGCACCAATCAAGTCCAAGAGAGCTAATCAACTAAGTACAATCATTAAGTAGAGCTTAAGTGCAAAAATTATAAGGAACAAAAGTAAACTTGAATCGAGCAAATATCAAGTGCGAAATTCACTTAAGTAATCCTGACAACGTGATTCCAAATAAGGGCTTAACACAATATTCAACTAAAAAGAGCAAAGTGATTGGTACAAATTAACCTGCACCGAGAGTGTACTTGGGACCAAGGGGGTAGAGAAACCAGGCATATGAACTTAAGGTCAGGAAGACACTTAGGCCGAGATAGACAAAGCCTCAGATCTTCTGAAGCTAGTGTCAATCACACTGCTGTTGATGTATGAAACATCACAAGAACTAAGCTAAAATGGTATTAGAATACCTCCATAACCATTATTAGCTTAGCAATACTCTGAACTCAAAAAACTTTACCACTAAACTTAGTGAATTCCAAAACTTTACTTCTCAGAAATCTGCACCTTTTCTTCAAGCTTCAAATCTAATCTGTATTAGCTTGATCTTTGTAAATTCTTTTGATCACTTGCTAATAGAAGTTCTTGCTAATTTTAAGAAACACATACCAAGAAAAACTTTTAAGTAATAACTTCAAATTCTTCTGACTTTACTCCAACATTTGCACTATGTCTGAAATCTAAAAAATGACTTCATCGATTTGACATACCTTCACTGTTAGACTCATTTCTCCGAGTATGAGTCCCGTTTCGTAAAGATCTTTTGACCAATTGTAGTTGAAGGTAGTAGCTTAAAAATGAGCTATCACTCATTAAAAACTTTACACTGTACTATCAAATCTGACCTTAAGAAGATCAGGGAAAAGTGCGCCAGAAAACTCGTAACTGTCAACTAACTTACACACTGATGTGAAATCACTTAGAACTCAATGTACATATGAGCCACAGAAAACTCTCATCTACTGAGTAGTTCATCCTCAACATCTCTCTCAGGAAAAACCCGACTTTTTCCTATTCACTCAAGGATTACAAAATTGAGTTCATATTTCATTTTTCAACTCAAATTAACTTATATAAATGTAGTTTACATACTCCTAGACTCTAACTCGTAAGTTTTGAAGTTCTATGTCAAGACTAGACTTCTAATTTTGCACTAAATTACAAGAGTGAATTTGTCCCTTCACTTAGGCTTAATTTTCTGAGTGCTTTGTCTTCACTGAGAAAAAATGAGGAGCTGAGCTTAAACACAGTCTCAAAGAATATATGAGATGAGATATGAGAGACAAATAAGTGAGCAATCCTTAAATCAACAAGAATACAAAGTTCAGTAGTAGAAGCTAACTCAAGCTCAAAACTACTTGAAAAGAACAAAGCTAATAACACTATCAAATGAGCTCAATGATACAAATGAACCCAATGTATAATGGTCAAGAGTGTGTGGTATACACCACTCCACTTCAGTCCCTAGGATGCACTCCACAACCACAAGAAATGAATCGACTGTCTCTCAACTCCAGCCCTCTGTCTGTCTGTCGAAAATGCTCAGAAGCCTCTGTTTAAATAGGCATAACTCTCTAATGCATGGCAGTTTGGTGAAACTGTTTTAGATGGAGATTCTCCATGATATGGGGAACAACTTTGCTGAAGAAACCATTTTGAGATGACGCAAGTAGCTCAAGATACAAGCTTCCAAAGTTCGCCATATAATGAACCTAAAAGAGTTCAACCAATAATAATGCTTTGAAGAGATGATGTGGACTTGCACATTCCAACATTCACTTCTCCTTGTCTTTGTTTTTCCTTCATATATTCATGTCTAATTAGTGAGTGAAGCCCCAACAGCTCCCCCTCAATCACTAATTAGCATGCTCTGACTTCTTCATGTAGTCTTCTTCTCTTTTATTCCTGCCATCTCTTTGAATCTACTTGTCTTCACTCCATCCAAGCTCTTTGTCATAATATTTGCAATCTGATCTTTTGTAGAAGTGTACACCACTTTAAGCTCCTTCTCCATTACCTTTTCTCTCAAGAAATGATATTGTATCTCTATATGCTTTGTTCTTGCATGAAATACATGATTTGCTGCAAGATATAATGAACTCATATTATCTCCATGTATGATAGGTATGCCTTGATCAATATCCAAACTTTTGAATAAAGTCTTCATCCATATCACTTCTTTTGCTGCTTCCACAAGTCCTTTGTACTCAGCTTCTGTTGATGATAAAGCCATTGTATGTTGCTTCTTTGAACACCAACTCACAAGTTTATCTCCAATGTATATCATGTAGCCATGAGTTGATCTTCTATCATCCTGACTTCCTGCCCAATCTGAATCACTATATGCTCTCAACCTTATATCTGATGTAAAAGGATAATATAATCCTTCCTTCAAAGTTCCTTTGATATATCTAAGAACTCTTTGACCTGCAATCCAATGTGGATCCTTTGGACAATGCATGAACTGAGAAAGAACTCCCACTGCATAGCTAAGATCAGGTCTTCTTAGTGTAGCATAAATCAAACTTCCCACTAAAGATTGATACTTCCTCATATCTTTGAACTCTGCACCATCATATCTACTGAGTTTATGATTGACCTCTAATGGTGTTGATGCCTCTCTGCAATTCTCCATGTTAAACTTCTTTAAAAGATTCAATAGATACCTTTCTTGTGATACATATATGCCATGTTCTGCATAAGTGATTTCCTTTCCAAGAAAATATGACAATTTTCCTAGATCACTTATCTTGAATTCCTTCTCAAGTAACCTCTTCACCTCCTTGATTCCTTCATTTGAGGTACCTATAATTATAATGTCATCTACATAAATACAAATGTAGATCATACCTTCATCTGTTCTCTTGATAAGTAAACTTGCATCTGCCTTTGAACTTTGATATCCAAGATCATTAAGATACTTCACAAGTCTATAGTTCCAAGCTCTTGGAGCTTGCTTCAAACCATAAAGTGCTCTTCTCAATCTGCAAACATAATTTGGAAACTTGTAATCTGCAAACCCTTGAGGTTGCTCCATGTAAACCTCATCTGATATATACCCATTCAAAAATGCATTCTTTATATCCAATTGACTCAATGTCCATCCTTTTGATGCTACAATAGCTATGATTGTCCTTATGGTTGACATCTTTGCCACAGGACTGAATGTCTCATCATAATCTATGCCCTGAGTTTGAGCATAGCCTTTAACCACCAATCTGGCTTTGTATCTGGCTATTCTTCCATCTGCATGCTTCTTTATTTTGTAAACCATTTATTTCCAATCACTTTCTTACCATTAGGTTTTGGAACAAGTTCCCAAGTTTTATTTTCTTCAAGTGCATCAAACTCTTCCTTCATTGCTTCTTCCCATTGTCTCTCACCTTTTGCTTCATCATAGCTTTGGGGCTCTTCATCTTCCTTAATCAAATAAGCATAGTTTTTTTGAGTCAAATAAGAAGTATCATAAGAATACCTTGTAGGTTGTTTTCTCATTCTGGTTGATCTTCTTGGTTCACACTCTTCATGTGTATCTGGATATACTTCTTCATCAAATTTTGGTTCATCTTCATTTCTTCTATATGATCCAACTCTGGATGGGCTTGCTTGCATATGATCTTCATCTCCATCTACCTGCATATGTGATTTACCTCTTTCACTTCTTCTTACCTCTTCTTCAAATGTTTCAAGGTTACAATCTTTATCTGCATACCGACTCTTATGTTCATCAAATGTCACATCTCTGGAAACAATGAATTGTTTAGTTAGAGGATTCCATAGCCTATAACCCATCTGCTTTTCATCATACCCAATAAATACATATTTTTCAGCCTTTGGTTCAAGCTTATGTCTGAGTTGTGATGGTACATAAGCATAGGCAATCGATCCAAACACCTTACAATGATCAAGTGTTGGTTTTTTACCCCACCATGCTTCATAAGGGGTCATTCCATTTAGAGCTGCACATGGTAACCTATTCACAAGATATGTAGCTGTATTTACAGCCTCAGCCCAAAGATAATTAGGGCAATTTTTTTCTTTTAACATTGCTCTTGCAAACTCAACCAATGTTCTATTCCTTCTTTCTGCAACCCCATTGTGTTGAGGTGTATACCTGCAAGTTATTTCTCTCTTGATACCTGCATTCCAAAGATAATCATTGAATTCTTGGGAGAAGTATTCTCCCCCTCCATCAGACCTTAATCTCTTAAGCTTTTGACCTATAACTCTTTCTGCATAAGCATGAAAATGTTTGAAAGCTCCAAATACTTCTGATCTTTCCTTTAGAACATAAATGGTTATCCACCTTGTAGCATCATCAATAAAAAGAACATAATACCTAGACCCATTGATTGATCCTTCTTTTGTTGGTCCCCATACATCTGTATGTATGAGCTCTAGCAAACCATCATGCTTAAAACCTTTCTTCTAAAATGATAATCTGTGTGCCTTTCCCATTTGACAAGCTTCACACTTGTAGATCATATGTTGACTTTTTACATTTGGTAGCCCTATTATAGATTGATTCTCCACCATGGTTTTAATTCCTCTTTCATTGAAATGTCCTAACCTCTTGTGCCAAAGTTCCAACTCTGTAAGTACTCCATCACCATGTGTGATTAGAGCTTGACCAACATTCCCTTGCACTTTGAGAGTAAAAAGTCTACCTTCCTTCTTATCACAAACAATTTGATTGTATCCATCCTCTGGATCTTCAACAAATACCCCTTCATTTGTAAATCTGACTTGAAAACCTTTTTCCACTATTTGTCCCACACTAATCAGATTCTTTGGTATTGTTGGAACATACAAAACATTTGTTAACAAATCAGCTCCACTCCTGCACTTCACTTTTCCAATTGAATGTACATTATGTTTTGTATTGTCACCTGTTTGTACTGTATGACTTGAATTACCTTCTTCCAATTCTGACAACAATTCTATATTACCTGACAAATGATTTGAACAACCAGAGTCAATATAAAATACCTTGAGATCCTCCTTCTCTGATGTACTTATTGAATTCATCATCAATGTTGTATGACTATCATTATGTGTATCATTTGCATAACTGTAATAGGTAGTGTTATAAGACTGATTCTGATTCCAATTTCTTCCACCACCTCTACCAAAACCTCCTCTTGAATTCTGTCTTCCTCTTTGAAATTGATTTTGAAACCTTCCACCTCTTCCTCTGCCATTATTGCTTTGATTTTGATTCGACCCTTGTTGGTTATGCCAACGATCATATGATAGATGATTGCTCAATCCACAAATCTAGCATGCTTTCTTGTTATTGTTCTGATTACCTCTACCTCTTCCATTTCCTCGACCTTTACCTCTGCCAATACCTCTTCCTCTTGCATAATTTTCTTGAGTAGTAACCTCTTCTTCATCCTTTGCTTTACCTTTCTCATTTTTCTTCTTATTCTTTGCATACATAGTTGAACTATATCCTTTATCTCCATCTGATTTCAAGTCTTGCTCAAATGTGAGCATTAGTCCAAGCAATTGATTCAATTCTGGCACATAATGATTTAATGAGAGTTCAATTGAAAGTACAAAAGGTTTCCACCTTTCATCTCCTCTCAACCTTGCAAGTAATTGTGCTATCAACCTATGATCTTCAATATCCTCATCAATATATCCAAGGCTATCTGCCAAGTCCTTCATCTTAGTGACATAATCACTAATGCTCTGATTTTGCTTTTTCTTAAATGTGGTGAATTCTAACCATAAGCTAGCCTTCCTAGCTTTAGTAGTGTTTTGGAAGTGATCTTCCAAGGCATTCCATATATCTTCAGCTGTTTCTAATCCTCTGATATGTGGTAACAAATGATCTGTAATAGTGTTATATATATAAGCCCTTGCACTTGCATCTCTCTTCTGCCATAGCTTCAAAGCTTCTAGTTCTTCTTTCCTTGGTCGAATCTCATCTTCAAATTTAGGCTTTTCTTCTTCACTTGTCACATATATCATTAGATCCTTACTCATAAGTAAGGCTTCCATTCTCATTACCCAAGCAGGATAATTATCTCTGTCCAATTTGTCAATAGATACATGATCTGCCATAGTCTTCTTGCTTCTGCTTCAACCTGTGAGTATACAGTTAAATATTGGTACCTTTTGTAGATCTTTACCCTTGAGAATAACTTCAAAGTACTCCTCTGATGTCTTTTGTTGTTGAACACCTAAGTTTTCACATTCTTTAATGAAGAACTCTTCAATTCCTCTTGTATCTGCTCCTCCTTTCACTCACGAGGACCTTTCTGCTCTGATACCAATTATTGATGTATGAAACATCACAAGAACTAAGCTAAAATGGTATTAGAATACCTCCATAACCATTATTAGCTTAGCAATACTTTGAACTCAAAAAACTTTACCACTAAACTTAGTGAATTCCAAAACTTTACTTCTCAGAAATCTATGCCTTTTCTTCAAGCTTCAAATCTGATCTGTATTAGCTTGATCTTTGTAAATTATTTTGATCACTTGCTAATAGAAGTTCTTGCTAATGTTAAGTAACACATACCAAGCAAAACTTTCAAGTAATAACTTCAAATTCTTCTGACTTTACTCCAACATTTGCACTATGTCTGAAATCTGAAAAATGACTTCATCGATTTGACATACCTTCACTGTTAGACTCATTTCTCCAAGTATGAATCCCATTTCGTAAAGATCTTTTGAACAATTGTAGTTGAAGGTAGTAGCTTTAAAATGAGCTATCACTCATTAAAAACTTTACACTGTACTATCAGATCTGACCTTAAGAAGATCAGGGAAAAGTGCGCCAGAAAACTCGTAACTGTCAACTAACTTACACACTGATGTGAAATCACTTAGAACTCAATGTACAAGAGGAATTCGATCAATTCCTTTTACACAAACATGTATTAACTATCAGAGAGAATGTGTACAAAATGGCTTGGCCTTATTCTGCTCATAGCCATAGAAAACTCTCATCTACTGAGTAGTTCATCCTCAACATCTCTCTCAGGAAAAACCCGACTTTTTCCTATTCACTCAAGGATTACAAAATTGAGTTCATATTTCATTTTTCAACTCAAATTAACTTATATACATGTAGTTTACATACTCCTAGACTCTAACTCGTAAGTTTTGAAGTTCTATGTCAAGACTAGACTTCTAATTTTGCACTAAATTACAAGAGTGAATTTGTCCCTTCACTTAGGCTTAATTTTCTGAGTGCTTTGTCTTAACTTCTCCTTGTCTTCCTTTTTCCTTCATATATTCATGTCTAATTAGTGAGTGAAGCCCCAACAACTGCTAGGTCTTGGGCCTAGTAGTTGAGTGATTACTCATACACTCCAAGCTCAAAAATAAGCAATTCTGAGATGTCCTATCACATGGAGAGACCAGTAGGTAGTTCAGGGGTGGTATAGCTAGAAAAGCGAGACCGACCTTACAAGACTCAATTGGAATATATCAAGACTAATCGTCTAGGTGCTCGCATCTACGAAGACGGTCTGAGAAGATCTGTGGTCTAGATTAAGAACCCCGATCAACCCCATGGACTAGAACATCTGGTAATCAAGTTTGAGGATGGAGCATACCTAGATAAAGAAGGGACTATTTATGTAGTCACCACCCTTCTAGATAGGAAAAACGAGTTCGGCAATGTGATCGCAGAGACTGACATGGGTGACATAGAGCAAGGGAACTTAGGGAGAGAGCCGAGGACTCCTCGTGGCAAATCAGTCCTGACCAGAATCATGACTCTAGAGTGGGTTCCTCAGGACAATAAAAGTATAGATTTGCTTTTAAACCGAGAAACCGATAAGGCTTTTTGGAGGTTTAATCCTGACCAGCCTCATGAAGTAGGAGCTCTCACAATTTATGAGTTTAAGGATCCTGAGAGCCCAAGCAAAGTGACCTACTTAGACAATACGTCAGAGAGGATCTTCGTGGTCTCAGAGCATGGGAGGCATGCCTACACGTGGAAGGGTGAATTTGTTTTTCCCCAACCTCGGTCCAATGTATCCTACTGCCACCAAGGAGCTGGGACCTCCCAAGCTCATGGAGCTCAAAGGGACAGAAGTAGAGATAGACCCGAGGTAAGCTTTGCCAACCCCTTGGGAAGAGAAAGGATTAGAACAGAAACAGATAGAGAAGAAACCGAGAGACCTAGAGACCCAAGGAACCAAAGAAATGCTGATGAATTCCCTTTGCCAAGGCCGAGAGAACACACTAGGGCCCTGAGGCCAACTCAGCTGGTGAAGTCCATGAAGAATTACTTCGATGGCACTGGAGACCCTTATGACCATGTGGCAGAATTTAGGCAAGTCTTGAGAGCTGAACAACTTGAGGACCTATTCACACAATACAATGCTTTTGGCCTAACTCTTAGAAACATAGCTCTTACGTGGTTTCAACCACTACATGAGAGGCAGTTTAGGAGCATAGACCAACTTTTAGAAGCTTTCTTCACTGAGTTCTCTAAGAGTGGCATACGGCATAATACTTCCTCCCTGATTCATAGCTTGAAGCAAACACCTCAAGAGATGGTCCGACTGGCAGGAAGACGGTTTAGGCAATACCTAGAGAGGTGTCCGATGCCTGAGTTACCCACACCAGCCAAGCAAGTGGCTTTGTTTTTAGATGGATTGTTGAGTACCAAGCTTAGATCATATGTGTATCTGAAAGATTGCAGAACCATAGAAGAATGTGTATGCATGTGCATAGACATTGAGGATAATCTAGGAGAGGAGCTGGAGCTTTCAAAAATCTACAAGGATTGAGATAGCTCTAGTAGCCTTACTTCCGATCAATCCACATCTATCGAGGAACTTGCAAAGAACGTAGCTCAAAAACTAGGTGTCTCTAGCAAACAAATTCCAAGATTTGCGCCACGAAAATGATGTTATACTTGTGGAGGTGACCATATGGCTAGTGTATGTACCATTATGGCTCAACCCCAAGTGAATCCTAGTAACCAGTATTGCACCATAGAGAAAAGGTACACCAACCACACTGCACAAGATTGTCCTTATAACAAGCAAACTGTCAGGCAAAACTATCCTCAGCCATATCCAAAACATGGTAGATTCCAGACTCAGTACCCACCACAGTAATATGCTAGGCCCCAGCAATCCTACCAACCACCCTATCAAGGGTAGCAACGACCTCAACCAGTCCTAGCGTAGCAACCCCTTGCTCCAACCAATGTGATTCTGGTGAAATATGCATCTACTGAAGAAAATCTGAACAGAGCCATAGTCCTAGTAACACCATTGCTAGCAGGAAGTGATCCAAGTGACCATATTTTTGACTCCACACATATTGATAGCCCCCAAGCTTACTACATGTAGTCACCCAAACAT
>MU261250.1:10000-12500 GCA_020310875.1 Ceratopteris richardii | reverse complement strand
TGATGACTGAATTGGAGAATAAAGTTTCTAATCATGTTGTTCAAATAGGTGACAACACAAAGGATAAAGTGAAGTCGATTGGATCAGTGAAAGCTAAAGACGGTAGTACCTTATTGGGTAAGGTTCTGTATGTTCCTACAATTCCTAAGAATTTGATAAGTGTAGGACAAATTGTTGAAAAGGGATATGAAGTAAGGTTCACTAATGAAGGAGTATACGTGGAAGATCCCAGTCAAGGGTATAAACAGATTGTTTCAGGAAAGAAAGAAGGAAGACTGTTTACACTGAAGATTCAAGGCAACATTGGTCAGGCCATGTTTACATATGCAGGACATAAGATTTCTGAGTTAGATCTTTGGCACAAGAGGCTTGGACATTTCAATGAAAGATGTATTAAAGATATGGTTAACAATGGGTCAGTGCTTGGATTGCCTAATGTTGCAGATCAACATATGACATACAAATGTGAGGCATGTCAATTAGGTAAGGCTCATAAGCATTCCTATTCCAAGCATGGTTTTATGTACTCAGAGAAGCTTGAGTTGGTACACACAGATGTGTGGGGACCATCAAAGGATTTCAGTATAAATGGGTCAAGATATTATGTGATTTATGTTGATGATGCTACTAGATGGATCACTATCTATGTGATCAAGGATAAGTCAGAAGTATTCAATACATTCAAACATTATCATGCATATGCAGAAAGAACTACAGGTCATAAATTGAAGAGACTAAGATCAGATGGAGGGGGAGAGTATTTCTCCAACGAATTCAGTGATTACTTATGGAATGCAGGTATAAAAAGGGAAGTTACTTGCAGGTACTCTCCTCAACAAAATGGTGTAGCAGAAAGGAGGAATAGGACTCTTGTTGAGTTTGCAAGGTCCATGATGAATGAGAAAAATTGCCCTGATTATTTGTGGGTTGAAGCTGTAAATACAGCTACTTATTTGGTTAATAGGTTACCATGTAAAGCCTTGCAGGGTATGACACCATATGAGGCTTGGTGGGGTAAGAGACCTACCCTGGATCATTGCAGAGTATTTGGATGTGTGGCATATGCATATGTGCCATCACAATTAAGACACAAATTGGAACCTAAAGCTGAAAAATATGTTTTCATTGGTTATGATGACAGACAAATGGGATACAGGTTGTGGAATCCATCCACAAAACATTTTCTGGTTTTGAAAGATGTTACGTTTGATGAGCAAAGTTCTTGGTATGCAGGAACAGTTAATAGCAATACAGGTGATGAAGAAGAAGTGAGTCAGAAGAAAGGTAAATCAAAGGTTCAAATAATTGATGAAGAAGAAAATTATGAAGTGCAGGAAGAAGTTGAAGAAAGGTCAAGATTTGATCTTGAGTGTGAAGAACTAGAAACCTCAAGGAGTGGAGAACTCAGGAGGTCTACAAGGAATAAATGGCAACCTACAAGGTACAGTTATGATACTTCATTTTTGGCTACGAAAGATTATGCTTACATAATGAAAGCAGATGAAGACCCTTCTACATATGAAGAGGCAAAAGGTAAGGAAAAATGGGAGAAAGCTATGCAAGAAGAACATGATGCATTGGTGGAAAATCAAACATGGGATTTAGTTCCTAAACCAAATAGCCAGAAGATTATTGGATGCAAGTGGGTCTACAAGACAAAAAGGTTTGCAGATGGAAGTGTGTCTAGATACAAAGCTAGACTTGTTGTCAAAGGGTTTGCTCAAACATATGGAGTTGATTATGATGAGACTTATAGTCCAGTGGCAAAGATGACAACCATCAGAACACTCATAGCTATTGCTGCGTGTAAAGGTTGGAAGTTATGTCAGTTAGATGTAAAAAATGCTTTTTTGAATGGTTATATTTCAGATGATGTGTTCATGGAGCAACCTCAACGGTTCAGAGATAAAAAGTATCCAGATCATGTGTGCAAGCTCAAGAGAGCTTTGTATGGCTTGAAGCAGGCCCCAAGAGCATGGAACTATAGACGTAAAGTTCTTGAAAGAACTTGGTTTTCAGGTGTCTGAAGCAGATAGTAGTCTGCTTATAAAAGCAAATGATAATGGTTTCATATACATGTGCATATATGTTGATGATATAATTCTTACAGGAACAGATGAAGAAGGAATACAAAGACTCAAGAAGCAAATGGAAAAGGAGTTCAAGATAAGTGACTTGGGAAACTTATCTTACTTCTTGGGTATGGAGATCACATATACTCAGCATGGAGTATTCGTGACCCAAGAAAGATATTTGAAGAACTTGTTAATCAAGTTTAAAATGAATGATTGCCGGATAGCACCTACTCCAATGGAGGTGAATCACAAATTGAGTAAGTTTGGAGGTGAAGAATTCAAGGACGTGAGACAATATCAGAGTTTGGTTGGTAGTCTTATCTATGCTACTTTAACCAGACCTGATTTATCATATGCAGTAGGAGTATTGTCTCAATTCATGCACTGTCCAAGGAAAGAACATTGGATTGCAGGACAAAGAGTGT
>MU261250.1:0-2500 GCA_020310875.1 Ceratopteris richardii | reverse complement strand
TATGAATGTTCCTAATCAAAATTCTCTCAGCCTGATTGTAATTAACCTCTCAAATTCTAGCCATAGATAGATTAGCTATGGACTTAGACACGTGTAGAAGGATTTCTCAAAAGATTAAACACAGAAGGAGCAGACTGCTAAACATCGGGCGCAAGTTTCTCGATTTCTTCAGAAAATTTACATACAAGTGAGGATGGATGATTCACTCACTTTCAATGTGTCTAATGACACTAATTTCTCTCTCCCTATTCTTCTAATCTTCTTCTGCTCTCTTTGCCCGACATTTTCCAACATATTTATAGATGAATATGTACAAGTGTATGACAAGACAAAAGTATAAGTCAGCTAATGTACATATGTGTACACATCTTTGGAATCCTGAAAAATATCCTTCCTTCAACCTTCTGAATTTATTCTCCTCTTGACTCCTTGACTTCATTCCTTCATAATCCTTCAATTGATGATTGTCATGCACCAACAGCTCCCCCTCAATCATTAATTGAGGTTATTCTCTATCTTCTTAATTCCTGCCATATTCTTGAATCTTTGTAGCTTTGGTCCATCTAGACTTTTTGTCATCATATCTGCAACTTGATCTTTTGTGGGAGTGTGTATGACTTCAATCTCCTTCTCAATGACCTTCTCTCTCAGAAAATGATACTGTATTTCAATATGCTTAGTTCTAGCATGAAACACAGGATTAGCTGCCAAGTATAAAGAACTCATGTTGTCTCCACAAACAATAGGAGTACTTTGAACAACATCAAAAACTTTCATAAGTGTCTTTAGCCATATTACCTCCTTTGCAGCTTCCACCATACCTTTATATTCTGCCTCTGTAGATGACAAAGCAACTGTATGTTGCTTCTTAGAACACCATGAAATCAATTTGTCTCCTACATAGCACAAGTATCCATGTGTTGATCTTCTATCATCCACATTACCTGCCCAATCTGCATCACTATATATCTTCACTCTTGTATCAGAAGTAAATCCATAGTACAACCCTTCTCTGAGTGTACCCTTGATGTACCTAAGTACTCTTTGTCCTGCAATCCAATGTTCCTTTCTAGGACAATGCATAAATTGTGAAAGCACACCAACTGCATATGATAAATCAGGCCTTGTCAATGTAGCATAGATCAAGCTACCAACCAAACTTTGATAGAGTTTCATATCTTTGAACTCTTCTCCTCCAAACCTAGACAATTTATGGTTCACTTCCAAAGGTGTAGGTGCAACCCTGCAATCTTCAATTTTAAATTTGGTTAGCAAATTTTTAAGATACCTTTCTTGGGTCACATATACTCCATGTTGAGTATAAGAGATCTCCATTCCCAAGAAGAATGATAGGTTCCCCAAATCACTGATTTTAAACTCTTTCTCCATCTGCTTCTTGATTATTTGTATTCCCTTATCATCTGTTCCTGTAAGTATTATATCATCAACATAAATACACACATAAATGAACCCATCTTCACTTGCCTTGACTAGCAAGCTACTATCTGCCTTTGATGCTTGAAATCCAAGATCATTCAAGAATTTTACAAGCCTATAATTCCAAGCCCTTGGGGCTTGCTTCAACCCATACAAAGCTCTCTTGAGCTTACACACATAATTTGGACTCACTTGATCTTTGAACCCATCTGGTTGCTCCATGTAGACTCCATCTGAAATGTAACCATTCAAGAAAGCATTTTTTACATCTAATTGAGATAACTTCCAACCTTTGCAAGCAGCAATTGCTATGAGTGTCCTGATGGTTGTCATCTTTTCCACAGGACTATAAGTCTCATCATAGTCCACTCCATATGTCTGTGCATACCCTTTCACAACAAGTCTAGCTTTGTACCTAGACACACTTCCATCTGCAAATCTCTTTGTTTTGTAAACCCACTTACATCCAATGATCTTCTGACTATTAGGTTTAGGAACCAAATCCCATGTTTGATTCTCTATCAATGCATCATACTCCTCTTGCATAGCATCTTCCCAATTCTTTTTCCCTTTGGCCTCTTCATATGTAGAAGGGTCTTCATCTGCTTTTACCAAATAAGCATAATCTTTAGTAGTTAAGAATGAAGTGTCATAGCTATACCTTGTAGGTTGCCATTTGTGCCTAGATGACCTTCTAACTTCTGCACTTCTTGAAGTTTCTGGTTCATCACATTCTGGATCAAACCTTGGCCTCTCTTCAACTTCAACCTGCACTTCATTGTTCTCACTTTCATCAAGTAATTGAATCTTTGCTTTACCTTTTCTTTGATCCACTACTTCTTCATCATCTGCATGTAAATTATATTTACCTGCATACCAAGTACCTTGCTCATCAAATGTAACATCCTTAGATACAAGAAATTGCTTTGTGGATGGACTCCACAACCTGTATCCCATTTGCTTATCATCATAACCAATGAATACATACTTTTCTGCCTTAGGCTCCAACTTATGCCTCAATTGAGATGGCACATATGCATATGCCAAACATCCAAATATTCTA
>MU261249.1:95000-118281 GCA_020310875.1 Ceratopteris richardii | reverse complement strand
TATCTCACCTTTTAGGATTGCTAAATGATTTTAGCTCTATCATGGGCTTTCCTGAGTTTTCCCTTAGCTATTGTTACCTTAAAGTTCATGTTTTCTAAGAAATCTTTAAATGCTTGGACTTTTTCATTTTGTAGTCCAACTACATATAGTGCTCTTGGTTGGAACCCATACATTAGCATGAAAGGACTATATTTAGTTGCAGAGTGCTTAGCACTATCCTAAGCAAACTCTACTAATGGTAAATAGTCTTCCCAGTTAGTTTGGGTAGAAGATACATAAGCTTGTAACATATATTCAGGTATACGATTGAACCTTTCAGTTTGACCATCCGTTTTTGGATGTTCTACAGTACTCATCTTTAACTTGGTTTCCAACCTACTGAACACAGCTCTCCAAAAATGACTACTAAATTTTCTATCTCTATCAGACAATATATCTTGAGGCATTCCATAGAGTCTGTATAGTTGTTCTATCATTTTAGCTAATTTCGGAGTTTTTATTGTAGTACGAGTAGGTAAAACAAGCCATTTTGGTCAATCAATCAGCTATGACCCAAACAACATCATGGCCTTTTGGGTTCGTGGCAAGCCCATAATGAAGTCCATGGAAATACTTTCCCATTTCCATTGGGAATTTCCAAGGGATGTAACAAACCTTCTATTTAAACTTTTTGGCTTTGTTTATTTGGTACTTGGTATATCTAAGTACATAATTTTGTACATCTTTATGTGAGTGAGTAAAATTGTCTTTTGATTAATTCATAATTTTTTTGATTCTAGGATGTCCAGCACTTGGAATATCATGACATTCAAATAAAACTCTTTTCCTAAGTTCTTTCTCACAAAGGACACAAATCTTTCCCCTGTATAAAAGATATTCTTCTTGAATACTATAGTATTTAAAATTATCCTCATTTGATAAGTTTGTATTTGAGTTGAAACCTTCATCTTGGCTTCTTTAAAGCTTGTATCTCCCTGATAATTGCCTTTCATTAATGTTATTAAGTCATTAGAAATTTGTATGAACCTCAGAGAATTTAACATTGGCATTCTCCTTAGTGCATCTGCCACTACACTACATTTTCCTCTTCTATCTCTAAGCTCGTAGTCAAATTCTTGGAGTAATTTGGCCCATCTAGCTTTTCTACCTACTAACTCAGATTAGTTTGCAAACCATTTAATACTTTCTTGATAAAAAACTATAGTTACTTTGGCACCAAACAAGTAATGTCTCCATTTTTTTAGAGCATTGCACAATTGCATAAAGCTCTTTTTCATAGGTAAGAATAATTTTTTTGAGCTGGGTTTAGCTTTTGAATTTCAAAAGCAATTGGTCAACCATTTTGATTCAAAATAGCTCCTATTGCTAGATCACTAGCATTGTTTCAACTACGAAGGGTTCATTTGGACCTATTATATGTAGAACCAGGCCGAAGCTAAGGCTTTCATAAGTCTTTCCATAGTTTTAGCCTATTCTTTCTCCCAGTTAAGACTTTTGGGTTTTCTCTTTAATTTCTCCAGTAAAGGGATTGAGAGATTTGCAAAGTTTAGGACAAATTTTCTGTAGTATCGTGCTAAGCCTTAAAAACTTTGAAGTTCTATAAAGGTTTTAGGGTGAGGCCAATTAAGAATAACCTGGAACTTTTCAAGATCTACTTGAATACCTTTCTCAGATATAATGTGTCCAAGAAATCTGATTTATGTTGAGAAGAATTCACATTTATCTTCTTTTCCAAACAATTTATTTTCTCTTAGAACTTGAAAAACTCTTTCCCTATGTTCTAAGTGAGAAGCTAGATCTTGACTATAGAAAAGAATGTTGTCACGGAAGTCAACTACAAATTTTCCCAAATAAGGGCTTAGTATGGTGTTCATTAGTGTCATGAATGTAGTTGGGGCATTTGATAGTCCAAAAGGCATGACTAAAAATTCAAAATGCCCATATTTAGTTTTGAAAGTTGTTTTAGGAACATCTTCATATCTAATCCTAATTTGGTGATATCCTTCATGGCAATCAAGTTTTGAGAATATTTTAGCCCCTTTTAGTGGATCAAATAAATCATCAATTTGGGGCATTGGATATTTATTCTTGATCATAACTTTATCCAAGGCTTGATAGTCAATGCATAGTCTCATTGATCCATCTTTTTTCTTAATTAAGAGAATGGGTGTTGCCCAGGGTGAAGGCTAGGCTGAATGAGTCCCTTATTCACGTATTTATTTAGTTATTTCTTTACTTTAGCTTGCTCAAAAAATGGGAGTCTATAAGGGGCTTAGATATAGGCTTAAATTCTGGGAGCAAGTCTATAGCATGATTGACTTGTCCACTAGAAGGAGGTAAGCCATGGGGAAGTACTTTCGAAAAACATCCCAATAATTATTTATTAAACACTTAAACTTAATCTTTTCATATTCAAATAATGGAGATGAGACATAAAGAACTGGATTCATATTAAAAACATTATTTAAATCTGTTGGAAGTATCATAAAAACTTCCACATTTTTGGTATTTACAAGTCTTTTTAATTCCATGCTTGAAATCAAAGGAGTACTCGATACATCATGCTCTCGTTGAATTAGGTAACGGATTCCATTCTTATCGAATTCCAAAGTATTCAATTGATAGTTTCTTTTAATTGTTTTTCCTAAGACCCAAGGCCACTCCCTACCCAAAACCACATCAATTCTTTCCATGTGCATTAACTTGCTCGATAGAAGTCCAATATATCTTTATAATCTTGAAATTCTATTTCCAGGTCACAAATCATAGTATCCTAGACCTTCTTGTCTTGGCCCTGCATCATGGATACTATAAACTGATGTGGTGACTTTTGTTGGGGTAACTTCAATCTCTTCACTAGTGAGTACTTCAGAAAATTATGGGTGGCCGAGGCATCTATCATGACTCTAGCCTTTTCCCTCATATGCAAGCATGAAGTTTGACTACGTCAAGAGGTCCAAACTGATTTTGGACCCACATTGAATCAATAAAAAAACATTGATCCATGTAGTCTTCATGAAGGACCTCCACTTTTGTCCATATTTGCTATTTTCAAGATTTAGAGTCTGGACTAAGTGAATTCCTGCCTTATCTTTTCCTTTCTACTCACAGATGGTCTTCTTGCCCCCTCGCAGTACAATTCTTACTAAGATGTCCTAGGTTGAGGCACTTAAAGAAAAGGTTTTCGATTTTGCTTTCTCCTAGACCTTAGGATTAAGTCTAGGCCATGAAGGTCTAGGTCTCTTAAAGTCTTCTTTTTTTTAAGTGCCTAAATTTCTTTTACATCTTTTAAACTTTTTATTTTCCCCGAAAAGATAAAGTGGCTGTGTTTTAGTTTTAGAATGATCCTCATAGATTTGTGTTAACTTTATAGCATCTTCTAAGCTTTTTGGAGCACTTCTCTTCCCTTCATGTTTGATCTGGTTGTCGAGACCACAGATAAAACCTCCAACTTTATGAAAATCATATAGATTTTGATGTTTGAGTATTATTCTCGATAATGAGAAATGTACAAAGAGAGGGGATGTCCTCGTTGAAGGAATCTATCCCATTCTTCATAGTTTCGCTCGTCTTCATTTTCTAGTAAGAATTCGTTTTTGAACAATTCTTCAAATTGATTCCAATTTTCTAGATTCTCTGAGTCTCTTTCAAGCTTATCCACCATTTGTAAGCCTTAGGTCCAAGTGACAAACTTGTTTCTAAGACTTGATAGGCTTCAAATGGGTGTTTTTTAACTGATGTATGTCTTGCCATTTATCCAAAAATGTCAAGACTGTATCCTTGTTTCATCCTTCATCTTCCCATGAGAATCGAGTGGTTTTAAATATTTCGCAAATGAATGACTCCTAGACCTAATGGAAGTAAGACGAGGATTTATAGTTACATCATCAGTATTATTCTTTAAAGATAAGTTACTATGGATTGGTAAAGGAGCATTTGGTCCTTTACTTGTGGATGAGTTCATTTGTCAAATGGACAAGGAACCCATTTGGGTAGGTAGGGGTAAAGTTGGACAAAGTGTATTCAAAATTTGTTCCATCTTCCCTTTAACTTCATTAATCAAAGTACGAAGGGTCCCCATCTCAGTTTGGATTTCCTTAACGATGAACATATCCACTTGGATATCATTCATCTTCTCATCCAATCCATTTAAGTCTTTATAAAGATTCACTTCTTGTCTTTCCTATTGTCCTATTTCAAGAAGACTCGGAGTGTAATCTAACAGTCTACCCCCTTTTTGTAGCACATAATCTACTTCTTGTCTAGGTATGTCTAACAACATATTGCTAGCATAAGAATCCCCCATTGAATACTTTGGGAATCAACTAGAAACGAGAAAATACCATTCCTAATATGCAAGGAAAAATAGATTAATATAAATTGAGTACTTCCTCCCTTCTAGTTGTAGGTCTGCTTGGGCCCCCTTAGATGATTCTCTATTCCTCTTCCATGGACAAAGTTGAAGTTTTATGGCTCTTCCTTCAATCACCAAAGCTCCAAAATCTCCACCAATGCTCCAAGTCTTTTAATATTTTTTGATAAAAAAGAGTAGGCACCAAGTACATAAAATCATTCTTTGAAATGACTTGCATGAGCTTCCTGTTGTACTTCGAGGGATGTCTTCTTGATCCTTCAAATGTCCTTCAAAATGGCCTTCTTCTTATACTAAAAAATTGAGTTGGAAAGAGTCGAGGGTGTCCTTCAAAGTGATTTAAATGGAGTATGAATGCTTTACTAAGTGATTTTGAGCTTCTCGAGATCCAAGTCCAAAACTCTACAGAAGCTAGAAAGTGAACAAGATTGGAGGCATCTGTTTCATAGGGATTTATCCCATATGTCATGCAAAATGCCTAGAGATGGGAGTATAAGAGAAGGAGCTCATGGAGGCTTTGAGTATCTCCTCAAAGGATTCCATGAGGTAATGGGAGAGTGCTTGCACAACTCTGCTGTTCAGACTATGTTGCTTGTTGTCAGTTTCTTGGCCATGCACGCCCATTTGGGGTGGGAGTTATGATGGAGGGAGGTTCAATAGAGCCTCCTCTTAGAATCTTGAACAAGCCTTTGGGTAGAAATCTTCCTCACGTCCTTCGACACCTTCGAGTAGCAAAAACCAAAAAGCAAAATCTTTTTGAAAACTCCCTTTGTAGCACGCCCTTTGAGGCAGAATTCCTCCATGTGAGGATGGCTCCCGAGGTGGTTGAGCAACGTAAAACTTCAAAAAAATTCAGCGAGTTTTCAGTTTTTTCAACTTCAAGATGAAATCCTACACAAATAGCAAAGAATACCACAAGTCCCTACAATTGAAAAGAACCAAGCTCTGATTACCACTGTTATGAAAAGCTTCTTCCTAGATTATAGCATCCACTAGAGAGTGAGTGAGTACGTCTCCACCCATCTAACTCCACTCATATTTATACCAAAGGTCCAAGGGGTGCATGTCTTAATATTCATCCATGTGTCCTTCACGTGGACACTTTCTAAAGTAAATCACATGGCTTCTATTTCAATTGAATCCTTCCCTTCACGTACGAGTCAAGGTGTCACTTGGGAGAAACTTCTCCCAAGACTAAGGTTCCTTTACCTTAGAATAATTATTTCTAAGGTAAAAAACCTTCGATTGAGACTTCAATTGAAATAAGTTGCCAAGGATTAAAACCAAAAACCATAGGTTCCTACTTCAAGGGTGTAAGCTATTAAATAAAACCAAGGCTTACCAAAGATAAATACCAATATATGAGGGTCTAGACCAAGGTTCATACAACATGATACTACTTGAAAATTTAGGTGTCAAAATGTAGAATCATATTACCATTTATTGTGATAATCATAGTAGCATATAGTTTGCACAAAATCCTATTTTTCATGCTAAAAAAAACCACATCAAGGTAGATCAACAATTCACCAAGGAGAAGGTATTGGTAGGCAAGATCGATCTTGTCTATGTGAGGACACATGAATGAGCTGCTAGATTTCTCACTAAAGCACTTGGAGGAGAGGTTCGAAAGATGTTGGGATTAAAGGATAACACACTGAGCTTGAGAGTGAACATTGAGATATCAATCTTGACATGTGATGATCGAGGATGGGACATACCCTCTTTCTTTTTGCGATCAATTATAGTGGTTACGCTGAATATTTCCATGATATTTTAGGGAGCTTCACCGAATTTATCTAGTGATAGTGATGGCACATTTGTTTCTTGCCAACTCACTTGTTCACAAACATTAGGATTTTCTTTATTTATATGTCATACTTTTTGTATTGTTGCATTAGGTAATTATTGTACAATCTCTTTATGTAATGGAAGAAAAGGAAGAAGAAGAAGATCATTCTTCCTTGCCTCAATCTTTGTGTATTTTATGGACCCATGTACATAGAGACAAGATGAAATCTGAAACACATAGAAAGAGAGATGTGTAGTAGACAAGACAATACATAGTATTGGGTGTAATCTTCCCCACACACTCTTTGCAATGATGTGCATGTACTTATAGGATTTTTTATTACATCCAAAATAAAGATTACGATGAGGGTGGTGTTTTGAAAAGCATGCATGAAAGTGGAAAGGTTGCTCTCTTTTACAGAGAGCCTTAAATCTTATTTACAAAAAAATATGATATACAGATATCTTTATCTTAACCACTCCCTTTATAAGTTTCTAGAAAGAACACTCTACGTGGGTCTTAACTTAAAAGTATATATAGAAAATATAATTTCTCTTATTTATGTGTAGACACATATGAATATCTTTTCGTAGAGATTTTTATCTCTAGTTTCCTATGGAAATATGGTTCGTAACCCTATCCATTGAGTTATTTGAAGTTCATTTACACATACCATGGTTCCTTGGAGTTATCAACTCATAACGTACTTGGATGAGAAGAATATGGGATTCAAGAGCACTAATTATCCTGAGAGACATCAATTTTCTTGTGAAGGTTTTAAGAGATTTATTTGACTCGGTTGAAGAGATCTTGAAGCATATATATCTAATATAGATTATACCTACAAAACTCTATACGTGGAGTTATGGTTCACAAAGCCATACTATTATTCGAGAATATATAGTATCTATATCAAAATTTGAAAGTGTATCTTGGTTTACATGAAGAACTTATTGGTTGTGAGCTCAATGGATATATCCCCACATATGGTGATTCATGAGAAATCTACTCTATTTTTGAAAAACAAAATCCCCCCAAAAAAATCAACGATGAACATACGAGCGGTTGCATTGGCAATGGCGACGTTACTTTCTTCTGATAGCTTCGTTTTGGCAAACCGATTGCGGCAGAAGGCGATTGTCCTTTTTGTATAACTTCTGAAAGCAATAAAATGACAATGCACTCATCGTTCAGGATACCTCATCATTATTCAGTGAAGAAGGAAGGAGGACTGACAGACGAAGCTCTAGCATATTATTTTGGGATTAATTTGTGTGCCTTATTCGTACATGTTTTTTTTTCTCGGCTTGTATATATGCCTATTGCCCTAACGGGAAAGTTATCTTTGTACATTCTAATGGTAATACATTCAGTATTGTGTGTTGTGCTCCAAGCTTCTTCTTCTTCTTCCTTGTGCTGTTTGCGTGCTTCCGCAGACCTCAAACTCCAACAAGCTCTAGCATATTATTAAGGGATTAATTTGTGTGGCCTATTCGTGGATGTTTTATCTTCATGGACAGATCTTCTGGATAATTGGACTGACACCAAAGTTATACTATGTAATGACTTGTTGATATGCTGAAGACAACTTAGTTTGAAGCAGCTTTGGCTCTTCTATTACATTGGTTCTTTTTTATCATATTGAATCTCATGTTCTATAAACATTTACTTTCAAAAGGCTATATAATTACTTTTCATCCATCTATACTTTTGCTTCTCCCTGTACATCCATATATACTTTTGCTTTTCTCTGTACATTCGAAATCACTTCAGATTTATCTCAATTGTAATGATAATCTTAAACCCGTTGTTTTGCATAATGATGTAATATAAGATGTCTTTTGGGGTCGCTGATATTTTTAAATAAAGCCACATCCTCTAAACATGAGAATTAGAATTCAAAATTCTGCAATCCAAATATTTCTTTTCAAAGTTCATACAGTAACACTTTAATGAATTGCGTATCGAATTAAATTTTTTGATGCATCGACATGAACAACTTTAAAACTCTGAAAGGGTTCAAATGTGTTTATTAATGAAAGAAATACAAGCTTCTCTATGATTATGTTGACTTCCTAAATTCAAAAAACTCAAAATGAACATTTCTCAAATGTTCTTCTTTAATCATTTAACTATAACATGGATTAATGCACAGATGTTGAGATCTAAATCTGCACATGAAGATTGTTTCTTATTTTCTTATGAAATGCTAAAAAGGAAAAATGTTTAACAAACGTCTTGTAGAAACTAGCTGACCCTAAAAAAGAACATACATTATTGACTGATTGAGGCATAAGCCATTCTAAAATTACTCTAATATTTTTTGCCCTCCTTGACTAGAAATGATATGCCTCAAGTATTCTTGTTTATTTTGGAAAAAATAACTAAAATGTGTTCTTACTTAACATACGTAAAACTATTTTTCAATGCTTCTCATGCTCGACTTTATTCCTACTATAAACAAGCATATGATCAAAGAAAAAATGAATGAAATTTTGATAATCAAGGATAATTAGGCTTGATGAAAGGTTGTTGTTGGCATGGTTGCCACAAACGGATTGACTTGGTGATTGATTGAAACTCCTTCTCTACATCATGAACAAAAGAGATAGCTTTGTATAGCATTGTAGACCAGAGTGTGTGAAGCTTGGCTTTGATCCCCATCTCTAAACCATCTTCATACTTCCTCTTCAAGGTATCTTCAGGAATGTCTTCAAGCATGTGAACAAGTAAAGGACTTTGCCAGAATTTCTCTGTGTAAGTAGTAATGGTATCACTCTCCTTCCAAGTGAACATGGTCCATGAACGAATAACATGTGGATGGAACTGAGAAGGAAGGAAAGACTCCATAACACTCTAGTGAAAGGCCTTCCGTGTCATGGGATGGCCTATATTATGTTGTAAAACATTCCAGCAAAGTTGAGCCGTCCCTACTAAATAATTATTAGAAAACTTCACTTTAGCATTTTTGGAGTAGGATTTGTGTGAATAAAGATTATTAAATTGGCATAACCATGATAAAACAAGTTGGCCATCCTTTTGCCATCAAACCATGGGGATCAGAAGTTCTTGACACCGATCTTAGAATGTTGCCATCAACTCGAGCAAAGGTTATCCTCCTCGAAATGCATCTTTTGAAGTATTTTCGCATGTTCTTGGATCTCATTTTAAGTAGCTTGAAGTTCATGTCGCAAGAGCTCCAACTATTGTTCAAACAATACTCCAGCTAGAGGTGATTCAACAAAGTGGGTCCACGGGTGTGTAGAAGAAGAAACCCCCTTGCTAAAGATATAAAAAGAATTTAGGAATTCTTGAATTCAAATGGAAAAAAAGGGTGGTTTTTGGGAATTGAAAAATCAAGAGAGATGAACATTATGTAAAGTATAATTAAAAAGAAGTAGAGTGAAAATACAAGTGAATAATGTAGTAATAAAGTATGAATGTGAGGTTGTGGGTTCAAATCCCCTCCTTGGTAGATGAGTGACTCTTTATTACCACTCCTTCATTAAAGAGCATTCACACATAGCCAAAGGCTGTCAACAAGAGCCATGGGAGCCATGGGTGCTAGGGAAGCTAAAGTAATGCCATGGTTTTATGCCTTAGGCTTGAGGTAAGCCGAAGGAGGAAACTCAAGAAGTAATCATATGATACCAATGTCCCGGGATCTTACGAAAATACACATATAGAGACAAGATTAAATCTAAGACACATATAAATAGAGATGCACAGTGGACAAGACACTACACAGTATTAGGTGCAATATACCCCCATGCACTTTGTTGGACGAGTCTATAGATTGCACGCATTTATAAGATTTTTATTACGTCCAAGAAAGAGATTACAATGAGGATGATGCTTCAAAATGCAGGCATGAAAGTAAAAAGTTTCTCTCTTATATAGAGAGCCTTGTCTTTTATTTACAAAAAATATGATCTACAACAATCTTTATCTTAACTAGTATTTTTATGAGTTTCTTGAGAGAGCCCTCTACACGGATCTTTATTTACAAAAATATAGAAAATATAAATTTCTTTTATTCGTGTCTAGGCACATCGACTATGTCCACACCCATCCATGCCCTCAAAAACCTTCAATTGCTATATCAAGACACAAAATTCATTAATATCTCAATAATAAATACCAATAATTCAACATTCCATAAATGATAACATTGTGTGTGCTCCTCTCCTTGTGAGTGAGAGTGAGGGAGAGCTCTCTTCCATCTCCTTTCTCTTGACATATAGCACATGTGGATAGGTAGATATGCATAGAGTTTATATCAACATACTATGATATCAATAAGAAGCATTTAGGTGGAAAAGTGAAAGTTAGATACTTTTCAAGATAGATAAACGAGATCACCATCTTCATAAGTATATGATTCAAGAAGCCCTAGGCCTACCACTAGCAACAAGGAAGCCCAAAAAGTTATAAGGAGAAAGAAGAGTCAGGAAACATATAACTTTTTTGCAACTTAATCATCTAGATATTGATTGGTACAGAGAGCTTTTTATTTACGTTTTTTTATAATCTACTGTATTAAGTACACGAAAACCTACAACCATATTCTATATTCTTCTTTTTTCCATATCCTTCTATCAGTTAATAAAAAATACCAAAGAGCTACAATCCCAATCGGGCATCATGACACAAATACAAGGGGAGTAATCGAGGCAGCTCACCGGTTGTATAACCCTTGGGTTAGGCCCTTAGATTTTGGTATTTATCCTTGGAAAGGCTTGGTTTATTTAATTGCATTAGAGCCTTGAAATAACGACTTATGTTTTTGGTTTTAACACTTGGAAATTTAGTCTCAATTGAAGGGTTTTTACCCTTACAAATAATTATCCGAAGGTAAAGGAACCTTAGACTTGGTAGAAGCTTCTCCCAAGTAACACCTTGACTCATAGGTGAAGGGAAAGTGTCAATTGAAATAGAAGCCATGTGATTTGCCTCAGAAAATTTCCACATGAAGGACTCCTAGAAGGACATATGGAAGAACCTCAAGACATGCACCCCTTGGACCTTTGGCCAAAATTTCCACATGAAGGACTCCTGGAAGGACATATGGAAGAACCTCAAGACATGCACCCCTTGGACCTTTGGTATAAATATGGGTACATGTGAATGGGTGGATAAGTACTCAATCACTCTCTTGGTGGATATTATACTTTAGGAAGAAAGCTTCACAACACTGTTCTCAGGGTTTGGGTTTGGTTCTTTCATGTATAAGTACTTTTTGTACTTCTTGGTCTTTGTGCACGACATCACCTTGAAGATGAAGCATCTCTATGAAGATTTTTGCACTTCTACATCTATCTTTTGCCTTGGGGTTTGTTCCGCGTAGGAGAATACATCTCTATATCTCTGCTAACATATTTTTCTTTTGCTAAGGCTACTAGGTCGTTTCCAATGCCACTTGATGGAGCCATTCGTGACCGAAGGCATCGGTCACTTAAACTCCCTCTTAAGAGGACAGCCCCCTCAGCCAGCACGCATGGCTAGAAGACCACCGGCAAGCGGCAAAAGAGGTGCCCATGTAGAAGCATTAGATAGGAGTGCAAGTGCTCTCTCTCTCCTAATCTCCCTTGGGACTTTAGAATGAAATAGGAAGTTTCTTCTGTTATACTCCACACCGAGTACACAATTTATGGGATAAAGAACTTGCAGTCGGCACAATCGCGTGATTATTTCAAAGTGGTCAAAGTGACCACAGTTCTCTACATATTTGTTGAAGCAAGGAGATACTTTGGAAGAGCTTACACTTCAACCTTGATGGCAAAGAGACAAGTGGAGTGAGTAGCCAATGGTCTAAGGTGTCTTAAGCCAACCTATAATAGGAAGGAACTTTCAGAGATAATCCAAGAAGTAATCCGTTTATTTCCATTTGTTTTCCCTTTGATATTAGGAATGACACTTTTCATTTCAATTGATTTCCAAAGTATACAATGGAGGGGGATTCTTATGCTAGCAATATGTTGTTAGATATATCTAGACGAGAAGTAGATTATGCACCACAAGAAGAAATTAGATAGGTAGAATACACTCCGGGTCTTCTTGTAATAGGACAACAGGAAAGAAAAAAAATTATATTCATATAGAATCAAATGGGTTGGACAAAAAGATGAATGGTATCCAAGCAGATATGGTCATCGTTAAGGAGATTCAAATTGAGATGGGGACCCTTCGTACTTCAATTAATGAAATGAAATGGAATATGGAACAAATTTTGAATACACTGTCCAACTTTACCCCTACCTTCTCAAATGGGTTCCTTATCAATTGGACCAAGGAACCCATCCTCGAGTAAAGGACCGGATGCTCCTTTACCAATCAGTAGTAACTTTTCTTAAAAAAAAGGAAACCAAGGAAGTAACCATAAATCCTCCTCAACTTCCATTAGGTCTAGAAGTCTTTCATTCGCAAAGGATTTAAAACCACCTCAATTTTTAGGGGAAGATAAAGATCAAAACAAAGATGCAATCTTGACCTTTTGAGAAAAATGGCAAGACTTACATTAGTTGAAAAACATCCCTGAAGGTTATCAAGACTTAGAAACAAGTTTGTCACTTGGACCTAAGGCTTAAAAATGGTGGATGAGCCCAAAGAAATCTCAAAGGATTCCTCAAACTTGGAACCAGTTTGAGGAACTCTTTTAAAATGAGTTCCTACCAAAGAACGAAGACGATAAAAACTAGGAAGAGTGGGACAAAGTCCCTCAATGAGGATATCCCTTCTCCTTGTACATTTCTCATTATCAATAAATAGTGCTCAAACTTCAAAACCTAGGTGATTTTCATGAATTTAGAGGTTCCATCCATGGCCTCAACAAGCACATCAAACATGAAGTGAAGAGAAGTGCTCTGAAAACTTTAGAAGATGCTATAAAGTTAGCATAGATCTATTAAGATCATGTTAAAATGGGAACACAACCACTTCATCTTGTCGATGAAAATAAAAAATTCAAAAGAAGTAAACAAAAGTTAGGCACTTTCAAAAAAAAGAAGACTTCAAGACTCCTAGATTCTCATGGCGAAGACTCTATCCTGAAGTCTGACAGAAAGCAAAAAATGAAATCCTTTGCTTTAAGCACTTAAACCCAGGACATCTTAGAAAAAGATGTATTGCAAGGGGGGAGGGAAGCCACCCATGGGCAGAAAGGGAAAGAAAAGGCAAGAATCCACTTAGTCCAAACTTTAAATCTTGAAAATAGCAAAATTTGGAAAAAACTAGAGGTCCTTCATGAAGACTACATGCATCAATGTTGTTTGTCTGATTCAGTGGGTCCAAAATTAGTTTGGACCTCATGAATTAGTTAAACTTTGTGCCTATATAAGAGGGTAAAATGCCAACGTCATGACAGATGACTTGGCCACCCATAATTTCCTAAACTACTTACTAGTGAAGAGATTAAAGGTACCCTAATAGAAGTCACCACATCAGTATATAGTATCCATGATGCAAGGCCAAGACAAGAAGGTCAGCGATACTATGATTTCTAATATGAAAATAAAGTTTCAAGGTTATAAGGATAAACTTGACTTCCAGATCATGCAGATGGAGAGAACTGATGTGGTTCTGGGTAGGGAGTAGCTTTGGGGCTTAGGAAAGACACTCAAAGGAAGTTATTAATTGAATACTTTGGAATTCGATAGGAATGGAATCCATTATCTAATTCAAGGAGAACATGATGTGCTGAGTACCCCCTTGATTTCAAGTATGGAATTAACAAAACTTGTAAATACTTAAAAAGCGAAAGTTTTTGTGATACTTCCAAGCGGGTAAAGAATAATTATTGGGATGTTTTTCTAGAAGAACTTCCCCATGGCTTACCTCTAGCTTCTTGTGGGCAAGTCGATCATGCTATCAACCTCCTCCCAAGAACTAAACCTATATGTAAACCCCCCTACAAACTCCCATATTCCTAGCAAGCCAAAGTAGAGAAACAATTGAATGAGTACCTAAATAAGGGATTCATTTAGCCTAGTCATTCACCTTGGACATCAACCATTCTCTTAGTTAAGAGAAAAGATGGATCAATGAGATTATGCATCGACTATTGAACCTTGAATAAAGTTACGATCAAGAACAAATATCCAATACCCCGAATGGATGACTTATTTGATCAATTAAAAGAGGCTAAGGTATTTTCCAAGCTTGATCTCTATCAAGGATACCATCAAATGAGAATCAAATATCAAGATGTTTCCAAAAAATCTTTCAAAACTAAATATGGGCATTTTGAATTTTTAGTCATGCCTTTTGGACTAACAAATGCCCCTGCTATGTTCATGACGCTAATGAACACCATACTAAGCCCTTATTTGGGAAATTTTGTAGTTGAATTTATTGAAGATATCCTTGTCTCTATTGAAGATACAATTTCTCATTTAGAACATTTGTGAAAGGTTTTCCAAGTTCTAAGTGAAAATAAAAGAGAAAATAAAATATATGGAAAAGAAGCCAAGTGTGAATTCTTATCAAAAGAAATCAGATATCTTGAGCATGTCATATCTGAAAAAGGAATTCAAGTAGATCTTGAAAAGTTCCAAGTTACTCTCAACTAGCCGCATCCTAAAACCATTATATACCTTCAAAGTTTTTTAGGGTTAGCAGGATACTATAGAGAGTTTATGCCAAACTTTGCCAAAAGCTCCATCCCTTTATTTAAAAAGTTAAAGGGGAAAACCAAAAAGCCTTTATTGGGAGAAAGAACCAACTAAAACTTTGGAATGACTTAAGAAACCTTTAGCCTCAACCCCAATTCTATAAATAGTAGATCCAAATGAACCTTTTGTAGTTGAAACAGATGCTAGTGATCTAGCAATCAGAGTTGTATTGAATCAAAATGGTTGATCAATTACTTTTGGAAGTCAAAAGTTAAACCCAAGTCAAAGAAATTATTCTACATATGAAAAAGAGCTTTATGCCATTGTGCATGCTCTAAAAAAGTAGAGACACTACTTATTAAGCTCTAAGATAACTATAGTTTTTGATCAAGCAAGTATTAAATGGTTTGAGAACCAATCTTAGTTATCAGGTAGAAAATCTAGATGTGCCAAAATACTTCAAGCATTTGATTATGAACTCAGATGTAGAAAAGGAAAATTCAATGTAGTGGCAGATGTATTAAGCAGAATGCCAATGTTTGATTCTTTGAGCTTCATAAAAAATTCTAACGACTTATTAGCATTAATGAAAGGCAAGTATCAGGAAGATAAAAGCTTTAAAGAATCCTAGAAGAAGGTTTCATCCCAAAATGCAAACTTATCAAATAAAGATAAGTTTAGACACTATAGTATTCAAGATGAATATTTGTTACATATACAAGGAAAAGGTATGTGTCCCTTGTGACCAAGGACTTAGAACAAGAGTTTTATTTGAATGCCATGATGCCTCGATGTCGAACATCTTGGAATCAAAAAAATTATGAGTTGGTAAAAATAAAATTTTATTGGTTGAGTGTACATAAAGATGTACATGATTATGTACTTAGATGTACAAAATGCCAAGTAAATAAAGCCGAAAAGTTTAAGATAGGAGGTATGTTACATCCTTTTGAAATATCCAAAGGAAAATGGGAAAGCATTTCCATGGACTTTATTATTGGCTTGCCTCAAACCCAAAGAGGTCATGATGCAGTTTGGATCATAGTTGATCATTTGACCAAAATGACTCGTTTCATACCTACTCCTACTACAGTTAAAACTCTAGAATCAGCTAGAATGTTTATAGAACATCTCTACTAACTCTATGGTTTGCCTCAAGACATAGTGTCTGATAGAGATAGGAAGTTTACTAGTCATTTTTGGAGAGCTATGTTCAGTAGGTAGGAAAAACAAACTAAACATGAGTATCATAGAACATCCACAGATGGATGGTCAAACTGAAATAGTCAATTGAATTCTTGAAGATATGATACGAGCTTACATATCTTCAACCCAAAACGATTGGGAGGACTATCTTCCATTAGTCAACTTTTCTTACAATAGTGCTAAGCACTTTGCAACTGAATATAGTCCCTTTATGTAAATGTATGAGCTCTAGCCAAGAGCACCATATACAATTGGACTACAAAATGAGAAAGTCCAACCAGCTAAAGATTTCTTGGAAGACATGAACTTTGAGATGAAACTAGCTAAGGAAAACCTGAGGAAAGCCCATCATAGAGCTAAATCATTTAGCGACCAAAAAAGGCAAGATACTTCCTTTCAAGTTGGAGAACAAGTATATCTAAAGGTTCTTTTTGAGAAAATTGAAACATTGAAATCAAGACCCTGTCCTAGACTCTCTCCAAGGTTATGTGTCCCTTTTAAGGCTCTCAAAAGGATAGGTACTTTGGCTTATGAGTTAGAACCACCATATGATTTTTTACTTCATCGAGTGTTTCAAGTAAGTAGATTAAAAAGAAAATTGGCTAAACGAGACAATCTTGTACCTTCCGATACAATAGTTCAACCAATTTCTCTTCATAACATCCCTCATGAACAAGAAAAGATACTACACACTCGAGATAAAAAGACTAGGAAACATTTATATAAAGAGTGCCTAGTTAAATGGAAGGATGGGACCGAGAAAGTGCCACTTGGGAATGAGTAAGTTCCATAAACAAAATATTTCTCTCTTTTTCAACTTCAAGTTAGGAATGAGGCAAAACCTTTTGAGAGTGAGTCCATGATCAATGAGTTAGATCATGGTGCACGGGAAAATATTCCATATATTATATCAAAACATACTTTTGAGGATGAAAATGTCAAAGGGGGGAAGAGTGTTACATAATCCTTGGGTTAGACCCTTAGATATTGGTATTTATCGTTGAAAACCCTTGGTATATTTAATTGGGTTAGACCCTTGAATTTCTAACCCTTAACCATTTATTTGATTGGAGTCTCAATTGAAGAGTTTTTATCCTTAGGAATAAGTATCCTAAGGTAAAGGAACCTCAGAATTGGGAGAAGCTTCTCGCAAGTGACAGCTTGACTTGTACGTAAAGGGAAGGCTTCAATTGAAATAGAAGCCATGTGATTTATCTTAGAAAGTGTCCACATGAAGGCACTTGGAAGGACACATGGAAGAACCTCAAGACATGCAGTCCTTGAACCTTTGGTATAAATATGGGTGGGGTTGGATGGGTGCATACATACTCACTCACTCTCTTGGTGGATATTATATTTTAGGAAGAAAGCTTCATAACATCACCCCATATATCCATCCAAAACAAAATGAGACTAACTCTCATGAGGGGAAGTTTGTGTGTGTGGAAGGGGGGAGGGGGGAACCAAGTAGGTGGCCAGTAGCTCCAATGGATCGTATCAGCCTAGAAGTTAAAGAAGGGGCCTTTCTTTGAGAGTTGAAGAAAGGAAATATGCCATCAAGACATGCACTCTATTCTATATTCTTTCTTCTATGCAATCAAGAACACTATAGGATCAATTGATTTGGTACATCATATTTAAGATCAATTTACAAAGGATCAAGCTTTTTTGGAAAAGCACTACTCCATTGGTAGCACAATGGAAATGCAAAAGATCATCTATAAATGCTTACATAATAGGTAGTATATGCTACCCATGCATATACAAAATAATGTTAATCTAAAAAATTTATACAATTGCATTGACTTTTCACTCAAAGGCTACTACAAGAAAGTAAAAGAAGATTCAAGAAACTTCAGAACTTTGAAGGAGTTAGGGCAATGATTTGCTTTGGTAAAAAGATAAAAATAGATTAGGTAAACAAGTACGAAGATCAAGAGGGGTTTGTTGGAATTGGAGGTCTACGGAAGCACACAAACAACACAAGGAAGAAGAAGAAGCTTGGAGCACAACACACAATACTAAATGTATTACCACTAGAATGTACAAATATAAGTAAACCGTTAGGTTAATAGTCGTATATACAAGCTAGGGGAAAAAACCTCTTAAAGAGGGAAAGAAGTGCCTCTGTGGTCCTAGAGTGTTCACACACATCATACCTAGACATATGAACAAACCCCCTTGGGAGTGATGTCATGAACAAGGAGTTGGCACTCAGATATAAGGAAGTGCCAAGCTATGTGGAATCAATCCACAAAAGGAAGTAAGGCCAAAGCTTTGCGGAAAGCTTCAAACTTCTCCCTAGGCAGAGCCTTTATGAAAAGTTTTGCAATTTTCTCCTGCATGGGCACATATGCCAAGCTGATCTCTCCAATAGAGAACCTCTCCCTGAGATACTGATAATGCACCTCAATGTGCTTAGTGTGAGCATGGAACACAGGGTTCCTTGCAACTACCAATGTGCTCTCACTATCAGTGAAGATGGTGGTGGTAGAAGAGAGACCAACACCCAAATCAGCCATAAGGCATCTGAGCCACACACACTCAACAATCACTGTGAAAGCTTCCCTATACTCAACCTCAAAACTAGAAGTGGCCACAGTAGGCTGCTTCTTGCTCAACCAAGATATACATGAGCTACCAATCATTAAGCAAAAGCCACTAGTGGACACACGAGTGCCCTAGCAACTAGCCCATTCAGAATCAGAAAAAGCATGTAAATCTAGTGGTAGTGATCCCCCCATGGGATAAAGCAAACCAAGTAGTTGGGTACCACTCAAGTAGTGAAAGATGCGTTTAACCACTTGCCAATGCTTGACACCTGGGCAATGCATAAACCTTCTCATCTGTGAGACAACAAACTGAATATCAGGTTGAGTAATGCATGAGTAAATCAAGCATCCAACAACCTGTTGATAGAGAACAACATCAAATGCATCTCAAGCATCATGAAGACTCAATCGTAAACTCTCTCCATAGGAGTGGCAATAGGTTTGCAGTCTTCAAGGCCAAAACATTGCAATAATGTGTCAATATATTTCATTTGACACAAAGCTATTCGGCCATCAACTTTCATAAATTGAATGCCCAAATAATGATGCAAATGCCCCAAATGAGACATATCAAATGAGGCATGCAAATTAGCCTTAAAATCAACAATATGATTCTCATGAGGACCACTGAGCAGCATGTCATCAACATACACAACAATCATCAAAAGCACATCATTTGCATGCTTAACATATAAGGTACTCTTAGTTGGACTGTTCTCAAAACTGTGTGCAATCAGATAGGCATGTATCTTTTCATACCAAGCATGTGGTGCTTGCTTTAAACCATATAATGCCTTCTTTAACATGCACATCTAGTTTTCATGCCCTTTGTGCACAAATCCACAAGGCTGAAAAACATACACTTCTTCATGCAAGCACTACAACATATGAGGGGCATACAGATGCTATCCATATTGACGGTCACCCCCCAGTGCTGGTATGATCCTTGAAAACATCTCTAAATATCTCATTAGGCATACCGACAGTCACTTGACCCTCAGTATGATAATTTAAAATGAATTGTCGATATCCGTTGTCATCTCCAGTATGGGTGTTGATAGATGTGTCGGTATAGGCGTCGGTATAAATGCCGATATAAGCATCGATAAATTGCTAGAAGTTATCGATGCTCATATCGACACTTATACCGAAACCTATACCTATCATGTTTTTAACATACAGTAACCTGAGAACAAAAATTCAACATTTTGCATGTCTTTTGAACTAAGTACTACTTCTACTAAACTTGTGTGTGTGAATTGAATTGTCACGTGCATTGTCTTGTGCACACACACACACACACACACACAAATCTCTCTCTCTCTCTAGATCTCACATCTTGGTAAGTGGTGTGCGTACTCTTACCCTTTCTCTTTCTCTATGCTTTCTATTTTATAATTTCTCTTCTCTTTGGTTTTGCAAGAGTTTTTTGGCATCAATCCTTTTGAAAAGAGATGACGTTCATTAGGCTTTGACGAAAACGATCCAAAAGAGGGACATACCTATAAGTGAATGTTTTATTCTCTATTGATAGAGAGTGAGAAGACAGAGAGAGAGATGGAAGAGAGAGAAAATGAGAAAGAGAGATTCTAGAGAGAGATAAAGAGAAAGAGATATGAGAGAGAGAGATTAAAGAGAGAGAGAGAGATTAAAGAGAGAGAGAAAGAGAAAGAGATGAAAGAGAGAGATAAAGAGAGATAATAAGAGAGAGAGATAGAGATACATACACACACATGCATACATACGCACACACATGCATACATACACACACATATATACACACATGCATACATACACACATGCATGCATACATACACACACATATACACACGTGCATACACACACACATATATACACACATGCATACATACACACACATATACACACATGCATACATACATGCACTCACACACATGCACACACACATATACACACATGCATACCTACATTCACACACATATGTACACACACATACATACACAAACATACGCATACATACACATATACATACACAAACATATGCATACATACATTCACACACATACATACACACACATGCATACACATACATACACATATAATATTACATACACACATGCATATATTACATACACATATGCATATTACATACTCACCTATATTTTACATACTCACATACACACATTCATGCATATGCATGCATACATACACACTCACATATATATACACACACTCACATATATACATACACAAACCTAAGCATACATACATATATACATACACAAACATATGCATGCATACATTCACACACATACGTACACACACATACATATTACATACTCACATACACATACTCATGCATATGCATGCATACACACATATACATACACTCATATACATATTACATACACACATGCATATACATACACACTCACATACATATACACACACTCACATATATACATACACACTCACACCTATACACACACTCACATACATATTACATACACACATGCATATACATACATATGCATATGCATACACACACATATGCATATACATAGACACACATATTCATACACATGCATATGCATACACACATATTGCATACACACATATTGCATACACACATATACATACACACTCACATACATATATACACACACTCACATATATACATACACACTCACACCTATACACACACTCACATACATATTACATACACACATGCATATACATACACACACATATGCATATACATACACACATATGCATACATACATACACACATGCATACCCACATGCATATGCATACATACATACACACATATTAAATATATAAAAAATAGTTCCACTCGATTTTTAGGGTTTTCACATATATATAATCAAATATCTAAAAAAAAGGGATTTATGGTTTTTTAATTAAACTTAATATAGAAGAAAAAAGAAAAAAATAGAATATATAATTAAATATATATAAAAAATAAGATTTTAGTATAAATAAATAAATATGAAAATAGCTAGTGTTTTAATTATATATATATAATAAAAATAGGATTTTAGGGTTTTTATCAAATTAAATATATAGAAATAGGATTAGGGTTTTTAGGTTGTTTACACATGCATACACACATATACACATATACACACATAATCTATATACACATACACACATACACACATACACACACACACACACACACACACACACATATATATATATATATATATATATATATATATATATATATATATATATATATATATATATATATATATATATATATATATATATATATATATATATATATATATATATATATATGTGTGTGTGTGTGTGTGTGTGTGTGTGTGTGTGCATACACACATATACATGTTTTAGGTCTTGTCGTTAAGATTAGGGTTCTAGGGTTTTTACGCATGCATAACATATATACACATAAACACATATAGTACATATACATATATAAATGTATATACACATGCATACATACATATACATGTTTTAGGTCTAGGCCTTTAGGATTAAGGTTTTTGGGTTTTTACACATGCATAACATATATACACACATACACATATAATACATATACATATATACATGTATATGCACATGCATACACACATATACATGTTTTAGGTCTAGGTCTTTAGGATTAAGCTTTTAGGTTTTTTACATATATATAATAAAAATAAAAATACATGCATAAATATATAAAAAATAGGTCTTTATGATTTTTAGGTTTCTTACATATATATAATCAAATATATAAAAAATAGGGTTTTAGGCTCTTCTAATTCAATTAAATTTATATAAGAAAAAAATTAGAATATATATAATAAAAATAGAATACATGTATAGATAAATAATTATCAAAAGATCTGGTGTTTTAAATAAATAAATTAAATATATATAATTAAATATGTAAAAATAAGATTTTACGGTTTTTTAACAACTTAAATATATATAATTAAATATATAAAAAATAGATTTTTAGGTTAATATTAACATATCTAATCATATATTTATAAAAATTAGGAAAGAAAGGTATAATATATAATCAAATATATATATAAAATATGATTATGGGTTTTTGCCTGTTTACACATGCATACACACATATACACATATACACACATAATACATATACATATACATATATATATACACATGCATACACACATATACATGTTTTAGGTCTAGGTCGTTATGATTAGGGTTTTAGGGATTTTACACATGCATAACATATATACACATATACATGTATATACACATGCATACATACATATACATGTTTTAGTTCTAGGTCTCTAGGATTAGGCTTTTAGGTTTTTTACATACATACAATAAATATATATAATTAAATATGTAAAAAAATAGGTCATAGGAGTTTTAGATTTTTTCCATATACACATACACACATATACACATACACACATATACACATATACACACATAACACATATACATATACATATATATATACACATGCATACACACATATACATGTTTTAGGTCTAGGTCATTACGGTTAGGGTTTAGGGTTTTTAGGATTTTTAGGTTTTTTACATATATATAATCAAATATATATAAAATAAGGTTTTAGTTTTTTTAATTAAATTAAATACATATAAGGAAAAGAAATTAAGAAAAAAAGAGAAGAGTTAGTGTTTTAAATATATATAATATATACATGCATTAGGTTTAGGTCTTTAAGATTAGGGTTTTTAGGTTTAATAAGAAAAATTAAATGTTCTAAAATGTCCATGTTGT
>MU261249.1:50000-72500 GCA_020310875.1 Ceratopteris richardii | reverse complement strand
ATGGATTTTCATCTAATTTGGTGACAATGAAATTTTTGCCCTAATTTCCCAACTTTGACCAACTTTGACCGCTACCATGGAATTTCTTGATTTCTTTGAAACTTTGTATGTGAGCTTCCTTTGACATCCTTGATGCATCCTGGACTTCTCGGGGAATTCCGGCTACCTTCACCAAATATGTTTTTTGTAGGCCTTCACAAGTGAGAGAGGAGAGAAAATCTCGACGACATTCGCCCCCACTAAACCTGCGATTCCTCCGGAAGCGCCACTCTAGCATCTGTGAAAAACAAAATGTTCGAGACATCAAATTCTTTTATAGGCAACATAAGAAACATGGAAGGAAAGTTGATTATATGCATGAATAAGTAGGTAACGTGACATGAAGCAAAATTTGCATGAAAGAAAGAATTGAAACAGGCAACATGAATATGCATGAACAAATAGGCAACATATATGCAAATGAACAAGCAACATTGGCAACAAGAAAGAAAAAAATCAAGCATCAATATGAAGTGGAAGTGGATGTATTGAGTCGTTTTAAGCATCAGTTTCTCTCATCTTGAAGAAAATTTTGTACCTTTTTCATAAAGCAATCTACCTTAAATATGATTATAAACAAAGATTTAGGATTTTCAAGAGACATCTTTCATCTTTAGCTTATTTTAGATCAACTCCTTTCCTACATAAATATGAATATGCTCTTTCTCTAATAACATGCAAGGAAATCTAACTAAACTCCACTAATGCATAAATCAGCCTATATAGCTCGTGATTTATTCTACTATGCCTCTTTATCCTCCTTTGGCTTGCTCTTTTTTTTTTTTTTTGATGATGATGATTCGGCAACTTTATGGTTACGATCACTTTTTTGGGGTGGAAGAAAGTGTAAACTTCTTGGTAACATGTAGCAACTTTTTTTTTTTTTGATGACGGGGAAAAATTAAACCCCGATACAAGGTACAACCATTTTTGATGACGGAGAACAGTCGTTTTAAACTCCGATACAAGTGCTGTGAGATGGACTAAGGATGTAGAAACATGCAATAGCGGGAGCTAGGATTTCAATAATTATGCTTTCGATACTGGATACATATGCATGTTTATATATGAAAGTCATGTCACCAAAATAAACCTCCAAATCTACATGCCCTATCTTTCCACAATCCTAGATTATAATCAATTTCTTAGTAGATAAGTTACTACTTAAGATACAATTTTACACAAGTAGAGAAATCATCATTTGCCTTTTTTGACTCAAGTGATGTGGATATGCAATGTGATGCAAAGACTGAAAAAAACATGCATGAAACAAGCATGGAAAAAAAATAGAATGAACTTGAAAAAAAACAAAGCAACATGAACTTGAAAAATTAATGATATTTTTCTTTTTTTTTCTTTTTTTTTTTTTTTTTTTATAACATGGATACTCCTGTTTATGAATCGGCCTCATTGTTGTCATCTTCTCCAATGTCCTCATCCAAAATGTACTCGTCATTATCACGCTTCTTGAATAACTTTATCCTTTTACCTGCAATCAAAGTTTTTAGTGCAACACCATTTAATTCACAAAGAGCATACGTACCATTGTTGTTGACTTTTGATACAATGTATGGCCCAAACCACCGTTGAGTGAGCTTTTTGCGTGCATCATATTGAGAGTCAAATGTACTATCATAAATGAGCACCCAATCTCCTACTTCAATTGGCTTAGGACGCAATCGATGAGTTTTATCAAAATAATGCTTGTTCTTCATTCTAGATTCTCTTAATTTTTCAACAGCATCATCAAGTCTTAATTTACCTTGTTCTAACTGTTTAATACGCAAACTCAAAAAATCATCAGTAGACATGTTTTCAGACCAAGGCAAATTTGACCATGCAGAAATATGAGACTGAATTGGAAACAATGGTTTTTGACAGTACATGAGTTCAGCAGGCATATATCCAGTAGTACGTGTGCATGTCATTCTATCTGCCCAAAGTGCAAAAGGTAAGAATTTAGGCCATTGTTTGATGTCACCGTTACATGCTTTAGATATGGCTTTCACAATAGGTGGATGCCCTCTCTCTATTTTACCATTGGCCTCTGGATTATATGCAGTAGTGAGAGACAAACGAATACCGTGACGCTCAAAGAACTCTTTAGCTTCTTTCGCATTTAACTCTCCACGATGGGCAACTACTTTCTCTATGTACCCAAAGCGACTTATGACATCTTCAAGCAAGAATTTGCAAACATTGTAAGTGGTCTTAGATCGTAGTGCACGTCCCTCTACATGATTAGTTAAGTCTTCTCTTGCAAGTACAATGTAACGCATTTTGTCGATACCTTTAGGCATAGTTACAAGATCTACTACCCACTTGTAGTGAATACAAGGTGGATAAGTAGGATGCAACGGATCTCTATGTTTGACTGATGAATGAAGTTGACAAGTAGAACATGTAGAAACATAGCTACTAATGTCAACATACATCCTAGGCCAATAATAGGTACTTCTAATTTTTTCATATGTTCCAAAAAATCCTTTATGACCTGCCCATAATGTCTCATGCATTTCCTTCATTACTTGCAATTGAAGACCTCTCTTTCCTAGGACTCGTTGTGGATTCTTAACCTTACCCTTAGCATGTCTCCAAAGATAACCATTACATAGGAAAAAGTTATAAGCTCGTTTCCTAATGTTACGGAATCTATTCGTAGTCCAACTAGGTAATGGTTGTAGTGTACTGAGATACTTTCCTATGTCTCTCCATTCATCTTCGTACTCAAACTCATGAAATTTCTCATACTCATATATATGTGGAACATAGTCAACTAAATTCACATTCTTTATTAGATCACTTTCAAGATCATCATCAAATCTAGCTCTCGATAACATATCAGCAACTGATTTTGACTTACCTGAAATATGAACTAACTCAGGATTTATGAACTTAATATATGAGATCCATCTAAGCATGGCTATATCAGGAGATGAACAATTGGCTATCATTCCAATGAGAGGCAAACAATCAGTCTCAACTTTGACATTTGCACCAATGAAATATTCTTTGTCTGTTTTCAAAGCTGTTACCATACCCCATAGTTCTCGTTTGATCTGTGGATATTTTCGTTGTGTTTCATTAGAATTTTGGCACCAAACCTAATTGCATATCTATTCCCTTCACTATCATCTTGACTTATGACCCAACCTATACCAATAGGACTAGTATCAACAGTCAATATAATAGGTTTGTTAGCAGAATAGTCTACACGCTTAATGATGGGAGCTTCAAGCAATAATTTCTTTAATTTACGCATAGCCTGAGTGTGTTTGTCAGTCCAAATAAATTTTCGTTTCTTCCTCAACAAGTCATAAAGACAATCAGCAACATGAGCAAAGTGTGGGATCCAAATAACATAAAAGATGCAAGCACCAAGAAATCTACGTACCTCACTCACGTTGTTACATGTTTCAGAAATCTTGCTAATGGCATCAACTTTTTGTGGGTATGGCTTTCGACCATAATGGCCACATAAATGTCCAACAATAAGCACCTCGTTGACACCAAAAACAGATTTCTCTATGGAAAATGTGAGACCTACCTCTTCAAATCGTTGAAATATTCTTTCACAATCAGAGATATGGTCAAGAACAAATTTACGACATCCAGATGAATCTACAGTAATGTCCTTTACACGTTCCTCACTCCCTTTAATTGGAATATCATCAATGAATGGCATAGTTATATGAGGGATAAAATCATGTAAGACCATATTCATAGCACTCATCATATGAGGCACAGAATTAGTCGCTCCTTGAGGTAAAGTACACATTCGCACTAAGCCTAAAGGAGTTTTCATTGTGGTTATGTCACGACTATCAGTTGCTAACTGGAATTGGTCATATCCAGAATATAAATCACCCATTGAATAGATAGAATGTCCTGAAAATGATTCAGCAAACTCATCTACAATGGGTCCTGTTCCTACATTCCTTATGGTGACTTTATTGACGTGTTGGAGATCTTGAATAAAACGTTGTTTCCCATTCTTTTTAGGCACAGTGAACCATCTGTTTGAGTAAGGTGCAAAAGATGGCTCTAAAATTCTCATGTTTATCTTCTCCTTAAGTAGTTTCATTAGCTCAGGTAAGTGAGCCTTTGGAACAGGTATAGGACGAAGATTCCATGGAATATGTGGAATAGTAAAGATTATCATGGGTGCAACTAGCTTAGGATCTACACAACCAATCTCATGAGGATACATAGTAAAGGCTTTTCCATGGCTACGTATGACTCTCTCAAATTTATCTCTCTCTGCTGGCAAAAGAAAGTCATCATCTCTACCAATTTTCACCTGTTTGATTGTCTCATCCGTGAATGTATGTCCTATGTTTTTCTTATCCCGAAGAATTGGATCATTTTTCACATCAATAATTTTTTCATTACTTCCTTGAGGTAATGGTTGAGCTATGGGTTTGATTTTTTTGTCTACAATTTTGTACTTTGTTTCAACTAAGGCATCATGTGTTTGGTTAAATTTTGAGCACTTGTCAACATTGAGAGCATACTCTTGGATTAGAGCATACTCATCAAGGGAAGAAATAAGAATAATATGGGAATTAGAATTTTGTTGAAGACATAACTCTAACTCCTCAAGAGTAGAGAAACAATGAGATGTCTCAATCACATGCTCAATGTTCTCATCATGTTCCATGATTTTGTTGTTTTTATAATTTTTTTGGGTTTTTTGGATAAAAGACTTGGACAATTGACTCTTATGAAGAAAATCTAATCTAGAATGTGGAAAACAAAGTGACAAACTATTGTACATGTTGGTTGGGTGCGAGATGTCAAACCAATATCCACTGTTGTCCCGCTCAACAATGGATTCTATCCGAAATTTTGATCATATGTAGCTCCAAACATGAATCGAGGTGCACAATCACTACAAGCATGCTCATGACCCTGAGTAACAATAGGTTTCTTTCTAATTGACAATCGATTCCTAGGATGATTCACTCCTGATGGAGAGTGTTAATCTCCAAAAGAACAACCTACTCTTGAGTTTAGAACACCTCTATGTCAAGAGTAAGTCAAAACCTTCACTAAATTATAGGTCCAATCTCCAAATTATCAAAATTAAGAAAATCTGTGAAGAAAGTGAAACACATAAAAGTCTGCTGCAGAATTTCTTCACATTGACTTATCAAACGTGTAAAGTTTTTGATGAAACTTTGTACGAATCATCTCCTAGGGATTGCGCATCACCTCCAAGTTGAATCACTTGAAAAACTTTAGTATAACTTGAGAAATTGTTTTCACAAGTTACCTATGTCAGAATCTGTTACTCAGAACAGTCGATTCTATACCCCTAACTTCTTAACTTTGGTTCTCACAATATCTAATCCGTTTTGCCAAATGCTTTTAGCCACGAGTAGATCACCTTCCAACTTAAAGATTAAGTGCTTGCTTGCACAAAACTTTAAACTATGGAGTGAGCACTGATCAAAAGATTAAACACGAAATTTGCGCCTGTTTCAGAGAACTGTAGACACTCAACACATATGAATGTTCCTACTAACAATTCTCCTAACCTGATTACAATTGGACTCTGAAATTCAGGTCACAGGCTCATTAACTAACAACTTAGATATCCTCAAAAGGATTTCACAAATGATCAAACACAGAAGGAGCAGACACGAAAAGATCGGGCGCAAACTTTCTTCATTAACTCAGAAACTTACAACTGAGTGATGAGAGCTAACTCAAACTAACTTTTCTCTATTTCTTGGCTCCTAACTTCCTCAATCTTGGTTTCTACATATGCTCTCATAAGCTCTCATTCATGCCCCGACTTTTCTCAAAGTATTTATAGACATCTATGTACAAACTCTCATCAAAACATAAGTATATGTAATCTGTGTTATAACTAATGTACATATGTGTACATGTCCTTCATTCTTGTGAATATATCCATTTTCTTCATTCCAAATCTTCAATTGGTGATTGATATGCACCAACAGCTCCCCCTCAATCATCAATTGAGGTTTCTCCTTTCTTCTTTATACCTGCCATGTCCTTAAACTTCTGTAGCTTTGGTCCATCCAAGCTCTTTGTAAGCATATCAGCTATCTGATCCTTTGTTGAAGTATGTATGACTTCAATCTCCTTATCCATCACTTTCTCTCTTAGAAAGTGATACTGAATCTCAATGTGTTTGGTCCTGGCATGAAAAACAGGATTAGCAGCTAAATACAATGAACTCATGTTATCTCCATATATGATTGGTATCCCATGCATAATATCAAGACTCTTCATCAATGTCTTGACCCAAATTACTTCCTTTGCAGCTTCAACCATGCCTTTATACTCTGCTTCTGTAGAAGATAAAGCAACTGTATGTTGCTTCTTGGAACACCATGAGATAAGTTTATCTCCCACATAACACATGTATCCAAATGTAGATCTTCTATCATCTGGATTACCTGCCCAATCTGCATCACTATAAATTTTGATATTTGTATCTGAGGTAAACCCATAATACAAACCTTCATTGAGTGTACCCTTAATGTACCTCAACACCCTTTGTCCTGCAATCCAATGTTCTTTCCTTGGGCAATGCATAAATTGAGACAAAACCCCTACTGCATATGATAAATCAGGTCTAGTTAGAGTAGCATAGATAAGGCTACCAACCAAACTCTGATATTGTCTCATGTCTTTGAATTCTTCACCTCCATACTTACTCAATTTGTGATTCACCTCCATTGGTGTAGGTGCTACCCTGCAATCATCCATTTTAAACTTGATTAACAAGTTCTTCAAATACCTTTCTTGGGTCACAAATACTCCATGTTGAGTATATGTTATCTCCATGCCCAAGAAGTATGACAAGTCTCCCAAGTCACTTATCTTGAACTCCTTTTCCATTTGCCTCTTAAGCCTTTGTATTCCTTCTTCATCTGTACCTGTAAGAATTATATCATCAACATATATGCACATGTATATGAAACCATTATCACTTGCCTTGACAAGCAAGCTACTATCTGCTTTAGACACCTGAAATCCAAGTTCTTTTAGGAACTTCACAAGTCTATAGTTCCATGCCCTTGGAGCTTGCTTCAAGCCATACAAAGCTCTCTTGAGCTTGCACACATAATCTGGATACCTTTTATCTTTGAACCCTTGAGGTTGCTCCATGAATACATCATCTGAAATATAACCATTTAAAAAAGCATTCTTCACATCAAGTTGACATAGCTTCCAACCTTTACATGCAGCAATAGCAATAAGTGTCCTTATGGTTGTCATCTTTGCCACAGGACTATAGGTCTCATCATAATCAATACCATATGTTTGAGCAAAACCTTTGACCACAAGTCTAGCTTTGTACCTAGACACACTTCCATCTGCAAACCTTTTTGTCTTGTAGACCCATTTGCTTCCAATAATCTTCTGACTATTTGGTTTAGGAACCAAATCCCAAGTTTGATTCTCCAATAGTGCATCATATTCTTCCTGCATAGCACTCTCCCATTTTTCCTTACCTTTTGCCTCTTCATAAGTAGAAGGGTCTTCATCTGTATTCACCATGTAAGCATAATCTTTTGTGGCTAGAAATGAAGTATCATAACTATACCTTGTAGGTTGCCACCTATTTCTTGTTGACCTTCTGAGTTCTCCATTTCTTGAGGTTTCTGGCTCTTCACATTCAGGATCAAATCTTGGTGTCTCTTCCACCTCAACCTGCACTTCATTATTCTCTTGCTCATCAAATATTTGAACTTTTGATTTACCTTTTCTTTGACTCACCTCTTCTTCATCATCTGTATTGATTTTGATTGTACCTGCATACCAAGTGCTTTGTTCATCAAATGTAACATCTTTAGAAACCATAAATTGTTTTGTTGATGGACTCCACAACCTATAGCCCATCTGCTTGTCATCATAGCCAATGAAAACATACTTTTCAGCTTTGGGTTCCAATTTGTGTCTTAATTGTGATGGCACATATGCATATGCCACACACCCAAAAACTCTGCAATGATCTAAGGTAGGTCTCTTACCCCACCAAGCCTCATATGGTGTCATACCCTGCAAGGCTTTACATGGTAACCTATTGACCAAATAAGTGGCTGTATTTACAGCCTCAGCCCACAAATAATTAGGGCAATTTTTCTCCTTCATCATGGATCTTGCAAACTCAACAAGAGTTCTATTTCTCCTTTCTGCAACACCATTTTGTTGAGGAGAGTACCTGCAAGTAATTTCCCTTTTTATACCTGCATTCCATAAGTAATCACTGAACTCATTTGAGAAATACTCTCCCCCTCCATCTGACCTTAGTCTCTTCAACTTATGACCTGTAATTCTTTCTGCATATGCATGATAGTGTTTAAATGTATTAAACACTTCTGACTTATCTTTGATCACATAAATAGTGATCCACCTAGTAGCATCATCAACATAAATCACATAATACCTTGATCCATTTATACTGAAATCTTTTGATGGTCCCCACACATCTGTGTGTACCAACTCAAGCTTCTCTGAGTGCATAAAACCATGTTTGGAATAGGAATGTTTATGAGCCTTACCTAATTGACATGCCTCACATTTGTATGTCATATGTTGACCTGCAACATTAGGCAATCCAAGCACTGAACCATTGTTAACCATATCTTTAATACCTCTTTCATTGAAATGTCCAAGCCTCTTGTGCCAAAGATCTAACTCAGAGATCTTATGTCCTCCATATGTGAACATAGCATGACCAATGTTACCTTGAATCTTCAATGTAAATAGTCTTCCTTCTTTTTTTCCTGAAACAATCTGTTTATACCCTTGGCTAGGGTCTTCCACATATACTCCATCATTAGTAAACCTTACTTCATATCCCTTTTCAACAATTTGACCTACACTTATCAAATTCTTAGGAATTGTAGGAACATACAAGACCTTACTCAATAAGGTGCTTCCATCCTTGGCCTTCACTGATCCTATTGATTTCACATTGTGCTTTGTGTTGTCACCTGTTTGGACAACATGATTAAAAACTTTACTTTCCAAATCAGTCATCAAAGATATGTTACCACTCAGGTGATTGCTACACCCTGAGTCAATGTAGAAGACTCTTTGATCTTCACTCTGCCTTTCACAAGTTGCATTCATTATCAATGTTGAATCTTCCTTTTGATCTGAAGCATAATTGTAGTAGGTGTTGTTGTATTGTTGACTTTGGAATCCTCTACCTGCATTTCTTCCAAAGTAATTCCTTCCACCTCTACCTCTGTAATTACCTCTTTGATTTCTGCCACCTCTTCCTCTTGCATTATAATTTTGATTATATCCATTATTATTCTGAGTATTGTGCCAACAATCATTAGCTAAGTGATTTGTCTTACCACAAATCCAGCAAGCTTTGCCTCCATCTTTATTGTTCCTGCCTCTTCCTCTACCTTTGCCACCTCCTCTTCCTCTTAGGAAGTTGGCTTGAGTAGTTGTTCCTTCATCTTCACTTGCTTGTTGTTTTCCTTTGCTATTCTTCTTCTTGTCCTTTGAGTACATTGCATGACCTGTACTCTTGTCACCATCTCCTTTAACATCCTGCTCAAATGTTAGCATATGACCTAACAATTGATTTAAGTCAGGAGTGAAATGGTCAAGTGATAGTTCTGTAGACAAAATAAATGGCTTCCATTTGTCATCACCTCTCAACCCTGTAAGAATTTGCCTTACCAATTTATCTTCCTCAATGTCTTCATCAACAGCTCCTAAAGCATCTGCAATATCTTTCATCCTTGTCACATAATCTGAGATGGACTGAGAAGCCTTCTTCTTGAAGGTAGTAAACTCTGCCCATAAGGATGCCTTCCTTGACTTTGTAGTGTTCTGAAAATGCTCCTCCAAAGCATTCCATATGTCAGTAGCACTTTCAAGACCTCTAATGTGAGGTAACAAGTAATCATTGACTCCCATGTAGATAATGCTCCTAGCTTGAGCATCTTTCTTCATCCAATTTTTAAGATCTGCTAACTCTTCCCTAGTTGGAACACTAGGATCTCTGAACTCTGGCTTCTCTTCTTCTCCTGTGATGTAACCAATCAAATCTTTGCTCATAAGATGAGCTTCCATTCTCATTGACCATGCAGGATAGTTTTCCCTATCCAATTTCTCTATCTGTAGAGCATCTCCCATCTTGTGTCCACCTGTGTATTGAAAACTTCAAGCTTTACAAGCAATGTATGTACCTTTACTTCGAATTAGGCTTCTTTTGCCTTTCTTGATGTCGAGTAGACTTCTCCTCAGCCTTTTGACTCCAAGCTTTCACTTCTTAGTTCTTCAAATGTTGAACTTCTTGAATCTGCAGCAGTCGGGACCTTCCTTTCCTTGATTTGATGTCTCCTGCTCTGATACCACTGATGGAGAGTGTTAATCTCCAAAAGAACAACCTACTCTTGAGTTTAGAACACCTCTATGTCAAGAGTAAGTCAAAACCTTCACTAAATTATAGGTCCAATCTCCAAATTATCAAAATTAAGAAAATCTGTGAAGAAAGTGAAACACATAAAAGTCTGCTGCAGAATTTCTTCACATTGACTTATCAAACGTGTAAAGTTTTTGATGAAACTTTGTACGAATCATCTCCTAGGGATTGCGCATCACCTCCAAGTTGAATCACTTGAAAAACTTTAGTATAACTTGAGAAATTGTTTTCACAAGTTACCTATGTCAGAATCTGTTACTCAGAACAGTCGATTCTATACCCCTAACTTCTTAACTTTGGTTCTCACAATATCTAATCCGTTTTGCCAAATGCTTTTAGCCACGAGTAGATCACCTTCCAACTTAAAGATTAAGTGCTTGCTTGCACAAAACTTTAAACTATGGAGTGAGCACTGATCAAAAGATTAAACACGAAATTTGCGCCTGTTTCAGAGAACTGTAGACACTCAACACATATGAATGTTCCTACTAACAATTCTCCTAACCTGATTACAATTAGACTCTGAAATTCAGGTCACAGGCTCATTAACTAACAACTTAGATATCCTCAAAAGGATTTCACAAATGATCAAACACAGAAGGAGCAGACACGAAAAGATCGGGCGCAAACTTTCTTCATTAACTCAGAAACTTACAACTGAGTGATGAGAGCTAACTCAAACTAACTTTTCTCTATTTCTTGGCTCCTAACTTCCTCAATCTTGGTTTCTACATATGCTCTCATAAGCTCTCATTCATGCCCCGACTTTTCTCAAAGTATTTATAGACATCTATGTACAAACTCTCATCAAAACATAAGTATATGTAATCTGTGTTATAACTAATGTACATATGTGTACATGTCCTTCATTCTTGTGAATATATCCATTTTCTTCATTCCAAATCTTCAATTGGTGATTGATATGCACCAACAACTCCTACCGTCATGACTTGAAGTGATTGCATTCCATCCTTAGACTTAAATCTAGCATAGGTAGACCCATCATCCATGGCTTTAGTTTCCATACGACTCTCACAAATAAAGGGTTGACCTAAGAGAACTTCATAGGAGCAATTATCTTGAATAAAAAAGTGAAACTCTTTTGTGATTCCTCCTATGGATATGGGCACACTAGCACAAGCTCCATACAGGGTACCTACACCATTATCTGCAGTTCTCATACGCCATCCACAATCTTTATCTATGGGCCATCGAAACTTATCATAAACTTCTCTTGAAATCACATTGATTTCGGAGCCGGAATCTACTAATGCATTTACAGTGATAGTGTTCTTATCATTCCCTATTTTAACATGCATCTCTGATGTACCTCTAGACCAAAATGTTCTTTTAAAGTGACTTTCAGGATTGTTTTCATGATTTTCATGGTCAGGTTGAATAGGTCCTAAGAAATTTTTATTAACATTTACTTCATCATCATCAAAGTCCTCTTCATCAGATTCATCAAAGTTTAAGGCTTCATTCATAGCTTGATCTTGATCTAGAGAATCTTGCATCTCAGTATCTAGATTAAGTGGAAACCTCTTCCTTTTAATTAGTCCGATAAAGTTATCTTTAAAAACAGGCTTTGCAATAGAGAAAACTTGTTCTAAAGACATAGTCACTTGACTCTTAAGCAAAATGTCATCTAAAATCTCCATAGGATCTATTTTTCTCTCAATTTCTGAAATCAAGATGGCTTTAGGTTTTCTCTTTGGTTTCTTTTGTTTTTGCTCAGGGTCTTGTTTTTGTTCATTGGGTTCTGATTCTTGTTTTTTATCTTTGGATTGTGATGTTTCTCCTTGCTCTATGATTGTTTCTATTCCCTCTGAGGTTTGTTTTCGAGTCACTCTTCTTTCACTAGGCTCAGCTTCATCTCTTTTTCGTTTTTCTTCTACATTGGATATGTGAGAAATAAGAGATTGATCTTCTATCGGTGACTCCCAAGCCGTTATTCTCCTAATCTCATCCCGTGCTCTTACTAAAGCCTCTATGGAAAAATCACCTTCCTTTGTGGGTTTACTTGATTCTACTTGTTGTTCATCAAGAGCTTCTAGTTTCACTCCTCTAGTTCCTACGTCCATTATGGTTATATTTTCATAATGTTTTTTCATTCCTCCCTTACCATAATTTCCTTGCAAAGGTAGCCTAGATCGATAGTCACAGATTTTCTTGTCTATGTCTATTACTAGTCGTTGCTCCTTAGCAGCCTTCAATAGTTCGCAATCTCTCAAAAAGTGCTCTAACGAATCACACCAAGGACACCTACAAGGGCCACGCACAAAACCATTTTGATTTTGAGGATTTTGATTAACTTGTGGTGGGAAATTTTGAAATTGAGGATTTTGTTGATAAGGTATTGCTTGAACAGGATAATTAGGATTTTGAAAATGCAATTGATGTATTTGAGGAGCTTGGGGAGCAACATGTGGTACTTGAGGTGCAAGAGGAGCTTCCATATTATACGGTTGATGATTTTGAAAATTTTGATTTTGAGGATTTTGAAAAGCTATTTGAGAAGCTTGAGGATACATGTTTTGATACATTTGAGGATTTTGCACATGAGGATGAGGATTTTGCATTGAAGGATTATGCATTGGAGGAACTTGATATGCTTGAGTAGGAGCTATTTGTGGATTTTGATTGGTAGCTATAACATGTTGATTAGGCTCTTGAAAAGTCATTGGGTTCATTTGATTTTGGAAAGTTTTGGTGTAACTAGATTGTAAAGCATCTATAGTCTTGGCCAAATTGGATTGTGTAGCAATAAGACTTTCCATTTGCTTAGTGAGAATATCCACTTGAGATTGTTCAACTACACTTTTATTTGGCTCTACTTTAAAACCTTGAGTAGGCTCCATCATTTGAGGAATATGAGTAGAGTCAAAAAGCATAGCATGGGATTGTTCTCTAACTTGCTCCTTAGTTTGTGGAAGGCTAGCTTGAGGAAGACTAGTTTGCTCATAAAGCATGGATTGTCTTTGATGTCTATGGGCTACAGCCTCTACTACTTTATGCACTTTTTGCCAATTGTCAGTAAGACCATAGCGCTTATCTGGTTCTTCTAATCGCCGTTCAACTTCCCTACAAGTTTCAGGATGAAGAAGCTTAAGAAAATTGATCACAAGATCAGGTTCCAAAGTTATCTTATCCTCATCAGGAAGTTGTTCATAGCGTCTAATATACTCATTTTGTAAGTGAGTAATAGAGCTACTAGGCTTTGGAGAATTGACCCATCGTAAGAATCCATCCCGATTATGTTGGCTATAATCTTCAAGATAGAATTCTTTGAGCATCTCCTTTCTAAAATCACTCCAAGGAAGACTATCATATTGAGTGACACGGTTTATGATAGAGCTATCAACAATTCGTTCAAAGAATGATATCAAAAGATCTTCAGGAAGACCAAAAATCATAGCTTGCTCTTCAAACAAATCTAAGTAGCTTGTGATGTTGATGCCATTGAATTTTCCCTTCTCTCTCAACATAGAAGAGACTATTCTTTGGCCTTGTTTCTCAACAATAAGGGATTTGAATCCTTCCTCCATCTTATGTGAATAAGCAAGTGATGCACGATGTTCTTGATCTCTCACAAATGTGTTTACTTCGCGACGAAGATGTGCACGATACTGTGAGAAATCCAGTGCAACACTCAAGAATGATGATGATGATATGATGAGGATGAAAAATATGAAACAAAAGGATATGGATCACAACCTCCCAACAAGATCAGAAGCAAATGCCACGAAGCGTTTCACGTCGGGTTCAAATGTGGAGGTGATCGCAATCCGGGTGGATCGGGTCCGGTCGTGGCACACACAGGGTGAATGAAGCTAATGAATGTTGGAAGGTTTAAGGACATGAAAGTGAAATTAATGTTGAGTATGGAGAAGAGAGAGATGTTGAAATGATTATGGGAATAGGAATGTAGGAGTGCAAGTTAGATTTATGAACATGAATGATAAGAATGAAAGAGAACCATACATATGAATGAAATTTGGAAGGAAGAATGGTCCATTGAAGGAGCTTCTTAAACACTTCCTAATTCCAATCCATATGCATAGTCTTCTTTGGATGATATGTATGCATGACGAGAATAGATGGAACCCTTACACATAAACCAGTTTCGAAAGGAAGAATGGTCCAATATTGGAGCTTCTTATACACTTTCAGAAACTAATCAATATGTATGGGTATGTATGGATTATATGCATGCAAGTGAATTATGATGATAGAGTTTACTCACAAGCTCAAAGAAACATCCTCACTGGTTCAACGCAATACTGCGGAGCCTTCTCACACATAGAAGAAATAGAAGACATGTAAAAATACTTAAGAGACTGAGAGAGGAGACAAGAGACAAGTGACAAGTGACATGAATTAAAAGGATTTGAATTAAGTTACATGTAAAATATCGTCGTGGTACGTCATGCTAAGCAGTCTACTGATCAAAGGTGGTTCCGACCCTCAAACCATGACAGTTCAACCGAATGTCACACGTAAGAAGGCGAGTTCCACTCCAGTGACCCTATGTCTGTCTAGGCTCGTAACGTCTAACTAAAGAAGTCTAAGACTCATTAAAATCAGCTCTAACTCACTCACACGCTCCACCGAGGGTGAGTCAAGATAGAGATGCTGGTTTCAAGAGCCTATCCTAGATTGGAGTTCTAACTTAAATTTGAAACTAGGTTCTATACTCATACTAGCTCACCTTGGATCCTCACTCGCTCAACCGAGGGTGATCGTCTCAAGGAAACCGTAAGCTAGCATGAGCCCTATGGATGCCTAACAATGATGCTCTAGGAGTTTGGAGGGGGGTTTATATAGTTTTTTGAATGAATTTGGGCCATTGGATCTAGAGAAATCAACTCTCAACTCTAGGATCACTACTTTCGATTACAACCATTTGATTAATCAAATCAATGGCTTGGAATTGTTCTTTCTATCAAATCTAGTGTAAAGGAGTGAAATTTAGGCGCCCTCATTCTCCACCATTGGATCTGGGGATGATCTGGACCGTCGGATCAGTGCTGACATCAATTCGGATAAGATAAGCCACTATTTTTGGAGAAAAGCTGCATTATTGATCTTTGATTGTAAAAAAACTCTTCTTTTATGGAAAAACTCGTAAATCCTCCTTGCTTTAAGCATAAGTGCATCTCCACCCTTGAATATGAGCTCATCTTGATCGTACAACATGGCTCAATCAGCTTTCGCCATGTGGTGGCCCTTCAACCCTTCAATTTGCTTAAACTAGAAAACTGCGGTGATCCTAAAAATTGGACTTTGTAGTCTTTGACCCTCCAAATAGGCTTTGATGAAGATGAAACTTTGTAGGACTATGTTTCCAAAGATCCCTTCAGGAATATGTAGAAAAAACTCCCATCTGAATCTCCCTTGTACAAGTTTGACTACATTTGGAAGCTTGCAAGGTGGCATTAAGGTCTCTAGGAAGCTCTGATAGCCTTGAAAATTTGTACAAATATGTAGCCACATATGATCTTTATACATGCCAAACCATATGGCTAACATAAATTTCTATACAAGAATTTGTAGGGTCAAACTAGAAAAAATACATTTTTATAAAATGAACATAGCATATCAATGTGCTACAAAATCCATTTTCTGCTGAAATTTGGGCTATAGAATGCCTTTGACAATCTTTACAAGTATATGGATTTTCATCTAATTTGGTGACAATGAAATTTTTGCCCTAATTTCCCAACTTTGACCAACTTTGACTGCTACCATGGAATTTCTTGATTTCTTTGAAACTTTGTATGTGATCTTCCTTTGACATCCTTGATGCATCCTGGACTTCTCGGGGAATTCCGGCTACCTTCACCAAATATGTTTTTTGTAGGCCTTCACAAGTGAGAGAGGAGAGAAAATCTCGACGACAACGTATGTAAAGATGAATAACAGAGACCTGAAATGTCGGGTATTCATCTAAGAGAGATGGTAGGAAGGAACTACTCACTGTAGGAGAGTTTCTGTAGCTTGTGCAAGAAGAGGCCAAGCCTATTTGTACACATCTTCTCTAATAGAAAACACATGTTCATGTGGAAATTCGTGTGCACTGTTCATATGTGAAGAAACCGAAGTATTTTCATACTACGGTTAAAGATAGTTAACAATTAAAGTTTTCACAGTAAACGTATTTTTGGTCAGTTACAGTAAACGAGTAATTTTTGGTAGAAGAACGAAGTAGATCTCACAGAGTAATGCGAAGTTTTGTATGAGAGATAGCTCATTCTGTAGCTAGACATCTCTACTTTCAGTTGATCAAAGTTTCCGGTGGAAAAGATATCTACAGATAGTACAAAGCCTGACCGAAAAAAGGTTTTCTGAACTAGTGGAGTTTTTTCTTAAACTTCAAGAAGAGTTCAGTAAGTTAAGGAAGTTCACGCATCACTCCCTTAATTCATAAACATTCACTTGAAGTAATTGTAAACAGAATTGAAATTCATTCCGGTACAATTTCGGTACGATCACAGTGTCAGTCCAGTGACAGTCTGGTGAAGTTCCAGTGAAAATTTTCAGTGAATTTAGAGCGCAGTCTTATACGTTGAGCGTTAGAAACTTTTCTAAGCTATTGATTGATTACAAAGGTGTTCTAAATCACTCTAGCTTAGTTCTTCTTGGGCGTGGTGAATTCGGCAGGCTTAATAAGGTTCAGCCTTCGTCGCGTCGACAAGAAGTGGTATCAGGAAGAGCCGAGTAAAACCACAACAGTGGTATCAGAGCCAAGGATAGATCCAAGAGCAAGGGTGAATCGACTACAAGTGGAAATCAGAGCTAGGCATATCTAATCAGAGTAGGCTAGACCCAAGAGCCGAAAGATTATGAAAAGTAGAAAGGTTCTCAAGGAACAACCGAAAGTGAAGAAAGAAGAGAAGTTGAAAACTTTCATAAGGAAAGGAGAACGATGAAGAGATCAACAACAAACGGTATCAAGAAGTATTCTAAAGTCATCCTCAAGAGTAAAGGTTTGTGAAAGGTAAAACCCTTAACATCATACTCACTGGAAAAATTATGGCAGACCACGTTACTATTGACAACTGGACAGAGATAATTATCCCGCATGGGTAATGTGCATGGAAGCCTTACTTATGAGTAAGGACTTAATGATGTTTGTGACCGGAGAAGAAAAGAAGCTGACTTTCAAAAATTATAGTCAACCGGAAAAAGAAGAATTAGAAGCCTTGAAGCTGTGGCAGAAGAAAGATGCAACGGCAAGAGCCTACATCTATAATACCGTAACAGACCATCTACTACCACACATTAGAGGTCTGGAGAAAGCAGAGGACATATGGAGTGCATTGGAAGATCATTTCCAAAATACTACAAAAGCTAGGAAGGCTAGCTTATGGTCCGAATTCACAACGTTCAAAAAGAAGTCGAGTCAAAGCATTAGTGACTATGTTACTAAGATGAAGGATCTAGCAGATAGTCTTGGATCCATAAATGAAGATGTTGAAGATCACAGATTGATAGCGCGACTGCTAATAGGTTTGAGAGGAGATGAAAGGTGGAAACCTTTCGTACTTTCAACTGAACTTTCTTTAAATCATTTCGTGCCAGATTTAAATCAGTTGCTTGGTTTGATGCTCACATATGAGCAAGACCTGAAAGGAGATGGAGACAAAGGACAAAGTTCAGTGATGTACATGAAGAACAAGAAGAAAGACAAAGGTAAACCAAAAGACGAAGAAGAGTCAAGCTCTCAGGCCTATTATGCAAGAGGTAAAGGCACTAGCAGAGGAAGAGTAAGAGGTTTTGGAAGAGGAAGAAGTAGCCAGAATACCAACAAGAAGGCCTGCTGGATTTGTGGATTAAGTAATCATCTGGCTCATGACTGTTGGCACAATCAACAAGGATCAAATCAGAATCAGAACAATAATAGCAGAACTAGGAGCGGAAGATATCAAAGAGGCAGACAAGGCCAAAGAGGCGGTTATGGTAGAGGTGGAGCGAGAAGTTGGGGACAGAATCAATCCTACAACACCACCTACAACAACTACGCAAATGACACGCAGAATGAAAGTCATACATCGTTGATGATGAACTCTATCAGCACATCAGAAAATGAAGACCTAAAGGTATTTTACATTGATTCTGGATGCTCTAATCATTTGTCAGGAAATATAGAACTGATGTCAGAACTAGAAAAAGGTAGTTCTAGTCACACTGTTCAAATAGATGACAATACAAGACATAGCGTACATTCAATTGGAAAAGTGAAATGCAAGAGGAGCAGATTTGCTAACCAATGTTTTGTATGTTCCAACAATACCGAAAAATTTGATCAGTGTGGGACAGATAGTTGAAAAAGGTTTTCAGGTCAGATTTACAAACAAAGGAGTATTTGTAGAAGATCCCGAGAATGGATATAATCAGATCGTCTCTAGAAAGAAAGAAAGAAGACTCTTTACTTTAAGAGTACAAGGGAACATTGGCCAAGCGTTGCTCACACATGGAGAAAAGATAATTACAGAACTTGATCTATGGCATAAGAGATTAAGTCATTTCAATGAAAAAGGAATTAAAGCTATGATCACAAACCAACCTGTACTGGGATTACCGAACATACAGAATCAACATATGATTCATAAGTGCGAAGCATGTCATATGGGAAAAGCCCACAGGTTACCTTTCCAGAAGAAAGGATTCAAACATGGAGTATTTATCAGACATAACTCAGAAAGATTATGCATATATGGTCAAAGATGATGAAGAACCACAGAGCTATGATGAAGCTAAAGGCAAGAAGCAATGGGAAGAAGCAATGAAAGAAGAAATCAGCGCACTGGAGGAGAACAAGACATGGGAACTTGTTCCGAAACCAAATGGTAAGAAAGTAATCGGAAATAAATGGTTTTTCAAAGTAAAGAAATTTGCAGATGGAAGGATAGCCAGACACAAAGCAAGACTGGTGGTCAAAGGCTATGCCCAGACGCATGGCATAGATTATGATGAGACGTTTAGTCCGGTGGCAAGAATGTCAACCATAAGGACAGTAATTGTTGTAGCTGCATCGAAAGGATGGAAGCTAAGTCAGCTAGATATAAAGAATGCATTTCTGAATGGATACATTTTTGATGAAGTGTACATGGAACAACCTGAAGGGTTCGAAAGTTTCAGATACCCAAACTTTGTCTACAGATTAAGAAAAGCACTTTATGGACTGAAGCAAGCTCCAAGAGCTTGGAATTACAGACTTGTGAAATATCTGAATGAACTTGGATACCAAAGTTCGAAGGCAGACGCAAGTCTACTCATAAAGAGAACAGAAGAAGGTATGATCTACATTTGCATTTATGTAGACGACTTAATAATCACAGGAACCTCAGATGAAGGGATTACAGAAGTAAAGAAACTACTCGAAAGAGAGTTCAAGATCAGTGACCTAGGGAAATTATCATATTTCTTAGGAATGGAAATCACATACACAGATCATGTATATATGTTTCACAAGAAAGGTATCTCCTAAACTTACTGAAGAAGTTTAATATGGAGAATTGCAGAGAAGCTTCAACACCACTTGAAGTAAATCATAAACTCAGCAGATACAGTGGTGCAGAGTTTAAAGATATGAAGAGATATCAGTCATTAGTAGGAAGTTTAATTTATGCTATGCTAACAAGACCAGATCTTAGTTATGCAGTGGGAGTTCTCTCACAATTCATGCATTGTCCGACAAATCAACATTGGGTTGTAGGACAAAGAGTTCTTAGATATGTCAAAAGAACTATAAAAGAAGGTTTATATTATCCTTTTACGTCAGATATAAATTTGAAAGCATACAGTGACTCAGACTAGGCTGGAAGTCAAGATGACAAAAGATCAATGCACGGGTATATGATATACCTAGGAGATAAGCTGGTAAGCTGGTGTTCAAAGAAGCAACACACAATAGCGTTATCGTCAACAGTAGCCGAATACAAAGGACTCGTAGAAGCAGCTAAAGAAATAATATGGATGCAGACCTTGTTCAAAAGCATGGGTATTGATCAAGGTGTACCTATCATACATGGAGATAATATGACCTCGTTGTATCTTGCAGCAAACCCAGTATTTCATGCAAGAACAAAGCACATAGAGATTCAGTATCATTTCCTGAGGGAAAAGGTAATGGAGAAAGATATAGAAATAGTATACACTCCGACAAAAGATCAGATTGCAGATATTTTGACAAAGAGCTTGGATGGAACGAAGACAAACAGATTCAAAGAGATGGCAGGTATAAAAGAAAGAAAGATATATGAAAGACCGTAAGATGTCAAATTAGTGATTGAGGGGGAGCTATTGAAGAAACACTCACGAAATTTGACAAACAGACATGCATAAAAGAAAAAAGAAAAAGAGAAGCAAATCAAAGAAAATCAAAAGCCTTAGTGGAGGGATAAATCCACGACTGTTATGTACAGTATAGAATCTTCTAGGATCAGAGTTCGTTACACCGAATTAAACTGTACATAGAGAGAACGTGCATAGGAATAATGGAAGGGGAAGTGCGCTTTCAAGAGCGCAAAGTATAAATAGAGCACATACAGAAAGAATGAGAGAGAGAGTTTTTAGTTATGGTTAGAAGAAGACGCCAAAGATCCCGTATGTAGAAGAAGACGCCAGAGATCGCGTATGTAAAGATGAATAACAGAGACTTGAAATGTCGGGTATTCATCTGAGAGAGATGGTAGGAAGGAACTACTCACTGTAGGAGAGTTTCTGTAGCTTGAGCAAAAAGAGGCCAAGCCTATTTGTACACATCTTCTCTAATAGAAAACACATGTTCATGTGGAAATTCGCGTGCACTGTTCGTATGTGAAGAAACCAAAGTATTGTCATACTACGGTTAAAGATAGTTAACAGTTAAAGTTTTCACAGTAAACGTATTTTTGGTTAGTTATAGTAAACGAGTAAATTCCGGTAGAAGAACGAAGTAGATCTCGCAGAGTAATGCGAAGTTTTGTATGAGAGGTAGCTCATTCTGTAGCGAGACATCTCTACTTTCAGTTGACAAAAGTTTTCGGTGGAAAAGATATCTACACACAGTAGCCTGACCGGAAAAAGGTTTTCTGAACTAGTGGAGTTTTTCTTAAACTTCACGAAGACTTCAGTAAGTTAAGCAAGTTCACGCATCACTCCCTTACTTCATAAACATTCACTTGAAGTAATTGTAAACAGAATTGAAGTTCATTCCGGTACGATCACGGTGTCAGTCCAATGATAGTCTGGTGAAGTTTCGGTGAAATTTTTCAGTGAATTTAGAGCGCAGTCTTATACGTTGAGCGTTAGAAACTTTGCTAAGCTATTGATTGATTATAGAGGTGTTCTAAATCACTCTAGCTTAGTTCTTCTTGGGCGTGGCGAATTCGGCAGGCTTAATAAGGTTCAGCCTTCGTCGCCTCGACAAGAAGTGGTATCAGGAAGAGCCGAGTAAAACCACAACACTATCTATCTATCTATCTATCTATCTATCTATCTATCTATCTATCTATCTATCTATCTATCTATCTATCTATCTATCTATCTATCTATCTATCTATCTATCATCTATCTACCTATCTACCTATCTACCTATCTATCTATCTATCTATCTATCTATCTATCTATCTATCTATCTATCTATCTATCTATCTATCTATCTATCTATCTATCTATCTATCTATCTATCTATCTATCTATCTATCTATCTATCTATCTATCTATCTATCTATCTATCGATCTATCTATCTATCTATCTATCTATCTATCTATCTATCTATCTATCTATCTATCTATCTATCTATCTATCTATCTATCTATCTATCTATCTATCTATCTATCTATCTATCTATCTATCTATCTATCTATCAATCTATCTATCTATCTATCTATCTATCTATCTATCTATCTATCTATCTATCTATCTATCTATCTATCTATCTATCTATCTATCTATCTATCTATCTATCTATCTATCTATCTATCTATCTATCTATCTATCTATCTATCTATCTATCTATCTATCTATCTATCTATCTATC
>MU261249.1:30000-45000 GCA_020310875.1 Ceratopteris richardii | reverse complement strand
CTTCCAAGATTACCTGCAAACCTATCATAGCCTTGAATTTGCAAAGCTTTGTACCATCCAATGCTTTGGTTAGAATACATGCACATTGTTGATGAGTGGACACATATGATATTTGAATCTCTTTGCTTAGAACCTTCTCTCGTACATAGTGATAATGAACTTCAATATGTTTAGTCCTTGCATGAAAAATAGGATTAGGAGCCAAATGAATAGAACTCATATTGTCACCAAAAATAGTTGGAGTTCCAAACTCCAATCCAAGATCTTTGAATAATGTCTTCATCCACATAGCTTCTTGTGTAGCTATGGCAAGACCTCTATATTCAGCTTCAGTAGAAGAGAGAGCAACTGTGGGTTGCTTCTTGGATGACCATGAAATAAGCTTTGAACCTGCAAAGGTAAGATAACCTGAAGTTCTCCTTCTATCTTCCTTGGAGCCAGCCCAATCTGCATCAAAAAATAGCTTCAAACCTAAATCAGATACATAAGGATAATAAAGTCCTTCATTGATGGTTCCTTTGAGATACTTGAGAATCCTTTTGGCAGCATCCATATGTGGTTTCCTTGGTGTGTGCATAAATTGACTTAGCACACTCACACTGTAACATATATCTACTCTTGTCAATGTGGCATAATTGAGACTACCCACTAGACTTTGATATGATGTGATGTCCTCTATGATTTCACCTTCATGTGAGCTCAATTTTTGATTGACCTCCATTGGAGTACCTGCAATCTTACAATTTTGCATCTTGAATTTTGCCAACATGTCCTTAATGTACTTTCTTTGAGTGAGAAACAAACCATGATCTTTGTAGACAACTTCCAAACCTAGGAAGTAGGTAAGCGAACCCAAATCACTTATCTTGAACTCTTCTCTCATCTGATCTTTGATCTTCTTCATACCATCTGCATCATTTCCTGTCAATATAATATCATCTACATATACACATAGGTAGATGACCTCGGAATTACTCTTTTCAATAAAGAGTGAAGGATCTGCCTTGCTTGGTTGAAAGCCTTTGTCCTACAAGAATGAAACAAGCCTGAAATTCCAAGCTCTTGGAGCTTGCTTGAGACCATACAATGCTTTGTTAAGTTTACACACATAATCAGGATAAACTTGATTCTCAAAACCAGGTGGTTGTGCCATATATACCTCTTCTGTTATCCAACCATACAAAAATGCATTCTTTACATCTAGTTGAAGTATCTTCCAATTCTTGGAAGAGGCAATACTAAGCAAAACCCTAATAGTAGGCATCTTTGCCACAGGAGAGAAGGTCTCCTCATAATCAATTCCCTGAGTTTGTGCAAAGCCTTTTGCCACAAGCCTTGCCTTATACCTGTTAATTGAACCATCAGAATTCTTCTTGAGTTTATAGACCCATCTTGAGCCTATTACCTTCATGGATGAAGTCTTGGGCACCAAATCCCAAGTGTTGTTTTCCTCAAGTGCTTCAATCTCTTCCTTCATTGCATGCTTCCATTCTGATTTTGCTTTGGCCTCTTCAAATGATGATGGCTCCTCTTGGTTTATATCCTGTGCTATGTAGATAGAATGTTTAGTTACTAATGAGGTGTCAAACCCATACCTTTCTGGTTTTTTCTTTTCCCTCATAGATCTTCTTAGGCCATGATGTGATGATTCTGCCTCATGTCCAAATTCCTGCAATTTTGCTTTACCTTTAGACTTCCATGCTTTGATCTTTTCCATGTGAGATTCTTCATCATCCTCTGAGGTGTCTTGTTCTTCAATCTTTGATTGTTCTCTACCAAGCTTTGGAAAATCTTCTTCAAGATCATATGGTAAATTGATCTTCCTGCATGAATCTTCATACCATGAATTGTTCTCATCAAAAACTACATCTCTGCTTACCAAGAATCCTTTGTTGGTAGGGTTGTATAACCTGTATCCCTTTTGATTGTTGTCATATCCAATAAATACACACCTTTCTGCCTTTGGATCCATCTTGCCTCTAACCTGTGAAGGAACATGAGCAAAAGCAATACATCCAAAAATTTTACAATGATCTAAGCTTGGTCTTCTTCCATTCCAAGCCTCATATGGAGTCATCCCATCAAGGGATTTTGAAGGCAACCTGTTAATCAAGTAAGTGGCTGTAGATACAGCCTCAGCCCATAAGTAATTAGGTAAATGCTTTTCATTTAACATAGACCTTGCAGCTTCAACAATTGTCCTATTCCTCCTTTTTGCCACTCCATTTTGCTCAGGAGTGTACCTTGTAGTTACCTCTCTTTTGATTCCTCTTTCTTGAAGAAAAGAATCAAACTCATGGGAGAAGTATTCTCCCCCTCCATCTGACCTTAGCCTTTTTAGTGATTTACCTGTTTGATTCTCCACAAGAGCCAAATATCTTTTGAAACATGAAAAAACTTCATCTTTGTGTTTCATAAAGAATAGGATAGTCCATCTGCTGCAATCATCAATAAAGGAAACATAATACCTTGATCCAGATATTGAAGCTTCCTTGCTAGGTCCCCATACATTTGTATGAACCAACTCCAAGAGATCTCCATGCATATAACCTTTCTTCATGAATGGTAACCTGTGAGACTTTCCAAATTGACATGCACTACACTTATAAATCATATGTTGTTTTGACAAATTAGGGAGTCCAAGTACACTTTGGTCCCTGCAGATTTGCTTTAATGACCTTTCACCAATATGTGCTAACCTTTTGTGCCATACTTCCAATTCTGTGAGTGTCTTACTACCATAATTAAAGAGAGCAATGTTTCTAGTGTCCTATAATTCAAATGTGAACAATCTACCTGTCTTTTCACCTTTTGCAATTCTTCTGAATCCTTGACTTGGATCTTCAACAAATGCTCCTACTTTTGTGAACCTGACTTGCAACTCTTTCTCTACTATCTGCCCAACACTTATCAAATTCTTTGTAATGGTAGGGACATAGAGTACCTTACTGAGTAGGTTGATGTTTCCATCAGGTGCTTTGACATTACCTATTTTCTCCACAGGATGTTTTGTATCATCTCCTGTTTGTACCTCATGCTTATTCCTTGGATCTTCTAAATCTGATATGAGTGCCACATTTCCTGCCACATGATTTGAACAACCTGAATCTATGTAGAAAACATGCTCATCAGATTTACCTTGTGGCATAGCCATGTTCATGATCAATAATGAATCCTCTTTGTTTGAGTCTTCTGTGTAGTTATTGTAGTCTCTCCTTCCTTTGTAGCCTCCTTGATAGTTTGAATGATTGTAGTTGTTGTAGTTGCCATGGTAGTTGTTGAACCTTCCTCTTGAGTAGCCATAACTTCCTCTATTGTATCCTCTGCCTCTTTGATTCCTGGAATTCCTAAAGCAATTTTCAGTTGTATGATTAGTTAATCCACAAATAGAACATGAGTTGGAGTCTTGGGATCTCCCCCTGCCTTGTCTACCTCCTCTTCCTCTACCTCTGCCATGTCTTCCTCTACCTGCATAGTTAGCTTGATATGTACCTACTTCATCATCCACTTTCTTTGCCTTTCCTTTGTTATCTTTGGACTTGCTTTTATCAGTGTATAAAGCTGAAGATTGATTACCTATAGAGCTTTCTCCATTTTTGATAAGCTTTGCCTCTTGAGTAAGTAGTTGTCCAATGAGTGTATTGAAATCAAGTACATGCATGTCCATGTACAAATCCATAGCTGTGGTGAATGCTTCCCACTTGTCATCTGCCTTCAAGCCATTGATGACCTGCCTTACAATTTGCTCTTCATCTATTACCTCTCCAATACTTCCCAACTGATCTGCTATGTCCTTGAGCTTTGTGACAAAATCAGTCACATTTTGTTTGGGAGCCTTCTTGAGAGTTGTGAAATCCAGCCATAGTTGATGCTTCCTAGCTTTAGTACTTGAAGAAAAGAAAGCTTCAAGTGCATCCCACACTTCCTGAGATGTCTTACAACTTCTAATGTGAGGCAACAAAAAATCTGAGATAGAGTTGAGGAGATAAGACCTTGCAAGTGCATCCTTGGAGCACCATGTGCTCAATCTTTCTTGCTCTTCTTGTGTTGGTTGACTTTTGTTCCTGAAACTTGGCATAACTTCATCTCCAGCCACATAACCATATAAACTTCTACCTTGGAGATAGGCTTCCATTCTTAATGACCAAGCTAAGTAGTTACCTCTATCTAATTTGTCAATTGATGAAGGAAATCCATCTGCCATGTTGTCCAACCTTGCTCTGATACCACTGTGAAGAGATGGATAGGTATGTGCTTGAAGATGAAGAGGTGTTGCAAAATCCTTGATCTACACCAGCCAATTGAACTCCAGGAGTATATGGTGGGCCGTTTTAGCTTGCCAATGGATGTATTAGACACCCTATGTACCTTGGAAGATCACTCTAAAAAGGATAGATCAAAACAGATAAGTTGGAGTTAGCTCAGAGGTGAAAACTTGCTATTCTTGGTTCATACACCTGTCCAGTGTTTTACATAATTCTCTGAGCACAGCAGCAATTAGCTTAATTCCTCTTGGGGAAGTCTAGGTAACTTAGAGAGCTAACTTTCAAGAGTAATCCCATAAAAAATAATGAACCACACACTGAGAATGAGTTTTAACAACTGATGACATCATCCCGATTTTCACGGGCTGCTACATGTTTGAGACCAGTGAGCAGAAAAATCAACATAACTCAAAATGTAGGAATCCAATGATTATGAAAATTTTTATGGTTATATTAGCCAGTACGATGAATCCAACAAGCTTTAAATCACTGAATTTGAATAAGTAACCACGGAGAAACACCTCTGACAAGATGAGTGAAAAAGTCGGGTACCTGACAGAGAAGTGAAGATGAACAGACCCTGTTGACTTCAAATGAAAATAACTGAAGATTGCAACATCCAAATGACATGAAAATTTGTGAGCATATAGTAGACTTATAGAGCTAACTTTACCAAGTTAAATCACTGAAAAGGATGCACCAAGCTCAGAGAAAACATCTCTGCAAGCTAACTGAGAAAACTGAGAGTAATGGTAGTGAGTAGTACACTTCACAAGAACATGGAAAGATGAACTCAAATAATCATGAAAATGAAAGTATATTGCTTGTACAATACAATGACTTACTGATACATATGTGTGCCTTGTAATCACACCTTGATATGGCATAAAGCTCAGCTCTTGGAGGTCTTCACATAGGTCTCTCTAACCACGACTAAAACTGCCATCTATTTATAGTTGAGTTTGGGAAGCTAGCTTCCCTCAATCACTCTCCAATCAATCAATGATTGATTTGATTCTCTACCTACCACAAATCACGAATTCGTGGCTCCTCTTTCCCTTTTTGATCCTGTGGACTCAACCACTTAAGATTCTCTTACTTTTACATTAAGTAAACTCTTCAAAAAATTACAAGAGGTAGTTCACAAGTGAACTTTACATAGTCTTCATTTTGAAGCTTCTTCTAAGACTTTGTGAGACTCAAGCCAATACTTAGGCTTGTCATAGACTTGCTCCAACAGGCTTCGGTGAGCAAAATTTTGGCCTGTGTTTGCAAAAAGGCCTCCTATAGGTAGAACTCGTTAGATATAGTTGCATCTCTTGAAACTTTTACTTCTACAACCTGCTTCTGCATTTCGATTACTCGTTGTTTCTGATTGCTCAGTTGATTTTCTCGCCTTTCAATTTCTTGGTTTTGATATTGTATTGTTGTTGAATAGACATCTCTTTCTCGTTAGAGCTGTGCGATTTCTTTCTGTGCTTGAGCTTCTTTTGCCAGGTAATGTTTCAGCATTCTGTTGACATCCGTTAGAGCCTCACTTGTTCTATGGAGTTCGTCTTCTGTCAATTTGGCTTCCCTCTGCTGTTCTTGGCTTTTCTTTACTTCCTCGGCTAGACTCGTTATGGTTTCTTCTAGTAAATTGCCTGGCACCATCGTTGCATCTTCTTTTTCTTTGAGTAATTTATTCAGTTTGTTTATCTCTGCCTTTGCAACGAGTAGTAACTCTTCTCTTTCTTTTGCCTCTGCCAGGGCTTCATCCCGCTGAACTGTTATTTGTTCTTGTTCTTGGATTCTGGCCTGTAGCTACTGTACTTGTTCATGAAGCGCATGATTTTCGGTCTTCACGGCCTGTAGTTCTTCTTGGAGGGGTGTGATGTCTGCCTCCATTACTTCCAATTTATGTTGGAAGTCTTCGCAAACACTTTCTGTAATTTGCTTCAGTTGTTGCGGTAATTGTCTTGATAATTCGATTAGCATCTGACCCATCGATTCTAATTGAGCAAATACTGGTGTGGAGGGTGGTGGAAGAGGGAGACGAGGTTGGGAAGATGATGCAGTAAGTTGCTGTGAGGTCGGAGGGGAGTAGTTGGGGGATGAGGTGGAAGAAGCTGCGGGCTCGATGGTTGCATTAGGTGGAATAGGAAGGTTTGGGTTTAGTGGAGGTTCCGGTGGTGGAGTGGGAATGGCAGAGGTAGTTTTTGTTACCTTATTTTGTTTGTCGATGTCCGCGATGGTTGACTCAATGGCCTTAAGTAGCTCTTCGAAAACATGTTTAGCAATTTGTTGTTCACCTCCTTATTGTTCCTGCTCAGTTTGTTGCTGCGAAGCTTCTTTGGTAGAGATTGTTTCTATTTCCGTCTGCTTTTCCTGTTCTTGTTGCTTAGATGATGATGACTGTGCGGATGACTCATGCTGCATGGATGTGGTGGTGTCGTGGAATGTGTCTTCTTCTTGCTTTCCTTCATCTTTATCTTTTTCTTTATCTTCTCCAGCTGATTTCTGTACTTCACTCTCAGACGAGCTGATTCTGATGCGTTTCCGACGGAATAACTGGTTGAGTTCTTCTTCATCTTCTTCTTCATCATCCTCTAGCAGCTGTATCGACTCCTCATGGCTCAGAATGGGCCCTCGGGGTGGTGGTTGGGCTACAAGGATTGCTGGAAATAGTAGATGGATTGTGTTATACTTTATGAAGCATAAGGATGAAGTATTTAATTGTTTCAAAAGATATCTTGCACTAGTTGAAAATCAAAGAGGTAGAAACTTGAAAAGGCTAAGGTCAGATGGAGGAGGTGAATACTTCTCCAATGAATTTGAAGACTTCTTGCAGGAAAGAGGCATCAAGAGGGAGATAACCACAAGGTACTCACCTGAACAAAATGGGGTAGCTGAAAGAAGGAATAGACTCATTGTTGAAACAGTTAGGTCTATGCTTAATGAAAAGAAATTACCAAATTATCTTTGGGCAGAGAGTGTATCTACTGCCACCTATCTCATTAACAGGTTGCCATCAAAGTCACTTGATGGAATGACACCTTATGAAGCTTGGCATGGTAAGAGACCATCTTTGGATCATTGCAAAATCTTTGGTTGTGTTGCATATGTGCATATTCCCTCACAGGTAAGGGGGAAGCTAGACCCTAAAGCTGAAAAATGTATCTTCATTGGTTATGACTTGAGCCAGAAAGGGTACAGATTCTACAACCCCTCAAACAAAGGTTTCAAGGTAAGCAGAGATGTCATCTTTGATGAGAATGACTCATGGTATGAGAATGAATGCAGGAAGGTTAGTCTACCTTATGACATGGAAGAAGACTTCCCAAAACTTACCAAGGAGGAACCAATCCAGAAAGAAGACTCAAGCTCAGATGATGATGACACAATTAATCTTGAGGAATTCAAGGCATGGAAGTCCAAAGGAAAGATGAAGATGAAGAAGCTAGAGGATATACCAGAATCCTCAACTCAAGCAATCAGGAGATCTCAGAGAGAAAGTAAAAAGCCTATCAGATATGGGTATGACACTTCTCTTGTAACTAAGCATTCTGTATATCTTGCAAAGGATCTATTGAATGAAGAACCAGGTTCATATGAAGAGGCAATCACCAAACCAAAATGGAAAGAAGCTATGGATGAAGAAATAGAGTCTCTCAAGGAGAGTGACACATGGGACTTGGTACCCAAGGACTCTATGAAGGTGATAGGATCCAGATGGATCTACAAACTCAAGAGAAACTCTGATGGTAGAATCAACAGGTATAAAGCTAGGTTGGTAGCCAAGGGTTTTGCACAAACCCAAGGCATTGATTATGAGGAGACATTTTCTCCTGTGGCTAAGATGCCAACAATCAGAATTTTGGTGAGTGTAGCTGCATCCAAGAATTGGAACATGTACCAATTAGATGTCAAGAATGCTTTCTTGAATGGATGGATATCTGAAGAAGTCTACATGTCACAACCACCTGGCTATGAAGATCCCAAGAAGGTAAATTATGTTTGTAAATTGAAGAAGGCTCTATATGGTTTGAAGCAGGCACCTAGAGCATGGAATTACAGGTTGACAACATATCTCCAAGACCAAGGATCTATAATGAGCAAGGCAGATACATCATTGTTTATCAAAAGGAGCAATTCAGAGGTAATCTATCTCTGTGTTTATGTTGATGACATCATCATTACAGGCAATGATGTCAGTGGGATTAGACACATCAAAGGACAGATGATGAAGGAATTCAAGATCAATGATCTTGGATTATTAAAGTACTTCTTAGGTCTTGAATTGATTTATACAAACTCAGGTATCTTTATCACTCAGAAGAAGTATATTCAAGACATGTTGAAGAGGTTTAATTTGCAGGATGCTAAAGTCTCAAGCACTCCAATGGAGGTCAACCTAAAGCTTAGTGCTCATGAAGGGGAAGAAGTCCAAGACATTACAGGATACCAAAGTATGGTTGGTAGTTTGAATTATGCTACCTTAACCAGAATTGACATAGCATATGGAGTTAGTGTGCTAAGCCAATTCATGCACAAACCAAGGGTACCTCACCTAGAGGCAGCAAAGAAGATCTTGAAGTATCTAAAGGGAACTCAGAACCATGGTTTGTACTTTCCTTATACATCAGATATTGACATTAAAGTATATTCAGATGCAGATTGGGCAGGATGCAAGGATGATAGGAGGAGCACATCAGGATACATATGTTTTGCATGTGATAAACCTATTTCTTGGTCAGCCAAGAAACAACCTACAGTAGCTTTGTCATCTACTAAAGCAGAGTATAGAGGGCTAGCCAATGCCACTCAAGAAGCTATCTGGTTAAAGCTTTTATATACAGAGTTAGGCCTATACACAAGGCCACCAATTATCTTTGGTGACAACACAAGTTCTCTTCACCTTGCAGCTAATCCAATATATCATGCCAGAACCAAACACATAGAGGTTCATTACCACTATGTGAGAGAAAAGTTGCTTAGCAAAGACATTCAGTTGACTTATGTGTCTACTAATATGCAATGTGCAGATTTACTCACTAAAGCTTTGGATGGAAACAAGTTATGCAGATTCAAATCCATGATTGGATTACAGGATGTGATTGAAGAATGAAGCTGAAGACTTGAGCCAAAATGTTTGGCTTGAGGGGGAGCTGTTGGTGCAAGTCAAGCCTTCACAATTTGGCTTGGAACCCTTGAAGGATATCTCTACATGAAGCAAGGGTCATAAGAACTTATGCTTATGACTTCTTACCATTTTACCCATTGTAAAAGTCTATATGACTTGACATATTATGTAATCACACCTAATTGATTGAAAGTCATGGAAAAAGGTTGGTGATTGATTGAGGGAATATCTCAATCAATTTTTTAGGTGAAAGATTCTAGGAGATTGATCTGAATTCAAATTCAAATTATCACTCAATTCCTATAAAAACTACAAGGAAAAAGTCACGGGTGTTCTTCACTCATCGCGAGGCATTTCTGTATCAATCATTGAGTGTGTGAGGTCTACTTCATAGCCTACACCTCTGAGTACCATTGAGCTATGTTTATCATGCCAATGGGAATGTACATTTACATGATCTAATACAAATACTTACATTCATCTACTCTGTGATTCTCTGAGTATACTACTCAAAGTCTGTCAACTTCAACAAGGCATATCTCAGCATCTACTCAACCATTTCAAGTGATTCAAAGCACATTGGATTCAGCTCAAAGTTTTCTACACGCCTACAAATTTTCAAGTCAATTGGTTCAGCCATTGCAGAGAAATCTCAGTCGAAGTGCTCACTGGTCTGTGACTGCAGAGCTCCTAAAATATCGGGGGTAAATATAATTTTGCTAAAGTGATTTCTCAGAGTATAGTTTGTCATTTCTTCTCATTCCACTTGCAAATGGTAGCTTGTAAAGCTAATTTAATATGTCCAGAAGGAATTTGATCAATTGAGAGTGTGCTGGTCATACTGAGTGAAAGACTGAGCAGGTGTCAATACCAAAATAGCAAGTTTTCTTGGATTTTTGAAGTCTCAAGTAGTCTGTTTTGATTTGATCATTACACACATCATTTGCAAAGTACATATATGCTTTCTTGGTATCATTTGGAAGCTAAGCAAGTGTACTAAGCATTCCTGGAGTCAAAGGAGGGCTGGTGTGAAGCAGGTTTAGCAGCACCTACTCAATCTCTGAGTGCATCCAACCATCCATCTTTCCCAACAATTGTTTGACAAACTGTGATACATCTCTGTACATAGTTGGCCACCAGAGACCACTCTATAGAATTTTCCGGTGTGTTAAGTCTACTGCAAAATGGCCACCGGAAGGAATCGAGTGAGCCAAAGTAATAACTGAGTTAACTTCATGCGGTGGAATACATCGAAGTAAAATTCTGATATGATCCACATAGTATAATTCTCCAGCAATTAACCGAAATCGGCGGCTAAAGACTGCAATTTTTCTGCGTACTGCTGTAGAAGTTTGAGATGGAAGGCAGCCATCAGTGAGAAAGATCAAGATCTGATCATAATATGTAGATGGTGTAGGTGGGTCTGTAATTTCATCATTCGTTGGTTCAGAGCTATAAATCGCTGGAGTCGTGTCATCATACCTACCGAAGCTTCACCAGAATCTAAGCGGGAGAGGAAATCTGCCAAGGCATGTGAACTGCCTGGCCGATGAATGACTTCATAGTCAAATTCCTGTAAGAGTAGAACCCATCGTGCTAATCGACCACCTAGATGCTGTTGCCGAACCAGATAGACAATTGCAGCATGATCTACATGAAATGTGAATTTACGGCCCAACAAATAATGTCTGAATTTCTTGACAGAATATACTAGCCCTACACATTCTCTTTCTGTTATAGAGTAATTCTTCTTAGCAGGGGCTAAACTTCGACTTGCATAATACACTGGTCTAAACCACTTATCAATTTTTTGCATCAAAACGCTTCCTATTGCTATATCTGAAGCATCAACAAATACATGAAATGGGCGATCCCAGTCCGGCGGCTGTAAGATGGGAACTTGTGTTAATAAATTCTTTAAACGATCAAATGCTATCTGGCATTCTTGGGTCCACTCAAATTGTCGAGGAGTCTTGGTGATTAGCTTGTTCAGTGGTATTGCCAAATGAGTAAGCCACCGTAAGTGTCGTCCATGCCATCTTACTTGGCCCATGAAGCGCATAACTTCCTTCTATGTAGTGGGCACCGGAGCTTCTAATACTGCCGAAATTTTATCTGGATCCACCTGTATGCCTTGTGCAGATACAATGTGACCAAGTAGCTTGCCACATGAAACCGCAAACACAGATTTGTTTGGGTTCAAACAGAGTTTGTATTCTTTGCATTTTTGAAAGCAGCACCGTAAATGGAACATGTGTGCTATCATCTTACTGAAAATTGAAAAATCATCAAGATATACTTGCATAAAGGAGGTCAGGTAAGGAGAAAATATTTCCTGCATACACCTTTGGAATGTACTTGGGGCATTCCTTAATCCAAACCACATAACCGTACAAGCAAATACACCCCAGTTGGTAATGAATGCAGTTTTCGGTATATCCTGTTCAACCATTCTAACTTGATTATATCCACCGTATCCGTCTAAGAATGAATACATTTCGTGGCCTGCTACTCTATCAAGCATGGTGTCTAGAAAAGGGATTGGAAAAGGATCAGGCACTGCAGCTGCGTTTAGTTTCCGATAATCTACACATATTCGTAATTGCTTATTCTTCTTAGGGACAATAACAATTGGTGAGATCCATTCAGCATGCTCTACTGGTACGATGAATCCGACTTTAAGTAGCCTATCAAGTTCTGCCTTTATGTGTGATGCATAGTTTGGATTCATCCGGTAGCTGGGTTGTTTGTTCGGTTTGGCTTCCGGCTTCAGCATGACTCTGTGCTGATAGATGCGCGGGTCCAATCCTTTCATATCTTTGTAATCCCATGCAAAGACATCGGAGAATTCTCGGAGTAGCTGGATTATGCTGCTTGAAATGTTTCCGGTAGGTTTTGCTTTATCTTCACAGGACACGGATGATCTTCATCGCCTAAATTATAAGTGATCAACTGATCTTCTGGGACATAAAATTATCGCGGCTTCTCTGTATCGTCAGCTGGCTTAAAAAGCTGCTGCAGTTGAGTGTCATCTATAGCAGTATTATCTTCCTTCTTTTCTTCTTCTGTTACAGTCATCACCGTACAAACTGTAGGATTCCAATTATCTACAACAGATTGTAGATCAATAGTTCCTAGGGAAATCAAGTCAACGTTACTTTTCAAAACTCTTCTTCTTCATCATCTGACAATCCATCTAGCATCTGAACTGGTTCTGCCAAATTCGGTCTAGCATGCAATTCGCAAGGTTGTATAGCATCTAATTTTACAATGTATTTACGATTTTTATCCTTAAAAGTGAGCTCTTGTGCAGACCAATCTTGTATCACCTTAGCGTGCTTCAGTCAAGGTCGGCCGAAAAGGAGGTTGTAATCAAGAGTGGATTCCGGTAAATCTAGTATGACAAAGGTCATTTTAAATGTTGTACCTTGTAAAGTGATTGGTATATTTCGTACAAGTCCAATGGGATGGACTCTTGATTGGTCGGCCATTCTGACAAAAAACTGAACTGCTTCGATTTCGGTCCACCCTAACCTTTTACATAGTGCGGCAGTAGCAATGTTGACTCCCGATCCTCCATCAATTAGTACCTGTGAGATTTTATGATTCTTATACCATACCGTAATTAAAGGAACTGAATGATCGACCGTAGAATCGGGTTCTGGTTGTACTGTTGCTGTCGCCGGAATGCAGGAAGGCACAGGACTGAACTGTTGTTGAAATTGCTGTCGAACTCCTGGTACTAGTGCAAGGAATTGGCCCAAAGGGAGAGTGATGGATGCTTTAGATAAAATTTCCCAGGCCTTTTGTGATTGGATTGTTTCCATAGATTCTGAAGCTGAAGATGATGTGTTTGCTGCTGATGATATACCTGCTGCTGATGATGTGCCTGCTGCTGATGATGTGCCTGCGGCTGATGATGTGCCTGCTGCGGAATTGGAATCCTGTTGTTGTGCTCCTACTTCGGTTAACGGAGTCTGGGTTACCAGAATAGGATCGGGGAAGACTGGAGGTTCTGCGATGGTCCATTGACTAGCTTTGTTGTACATCCTTTGTTGTTCGCGTATACCTGGTTCAAAAAATTCTGCTGCAAGCTGTAGTTGTTTACCGGAGTGGGTCTGAATTACTGCAGCGTGTGTTTCCACTGGTGTAATTTGTACCATATTAGCCATTGGATTTTGACGTTCTTTCTTCCTCTGATCATACTCAGGTGCATCTTTACAAAATCTTCTAATGTGACCAAATTCACCACATAAATGACAACGCGGTGGTGGCAGATTGGGATTTTCCGGTGGCGGTCCGGTCTGCCAACGGTTTGCATTATAGTTGTTATTTCTTTGTCCTCTGTAATTTCAATATCCTTGTTGCTGATTGTTCCTCATTTGCGGAGGTACATAGTGATTGGCTGGCTGCCCTGGTTCCTGTATAACTGCATTGACAGTCGCTATTCCTTGCACTTTGGCGTTGTACGCACAGTTTTTGGTGGTGTGTCCAGCAGTGTTGCAGATAGCATAGAATAACTGATTAAGTGCACAAGTGGCACTCGTATAGCCTGAATTCTTGCATGTGATGCAGTATACTTGTCTGGTCACATCTTCAGCGATATTTCTATTTGTTTTTAACCACTCCAGATCTTCTGTAAATCCTCCAACCTTGTTTTCCAGCTGTAGAGCCATTGCGATTACTGCATCTAGCGTCATAGCTCCTACACAACGTATGATCATAGTCTGTTTCAGTTGTGGAGTCAAGCCATTGATAAACCACTGAGTAATAACGTCGTCCGGTAGGTTGGCATGTGCTGGTGGTAACTGCCTTAGATGCGTCCTGAATAGAGTAGCATATTCCTGTACTGTTTGATTTACCTTCTGTCTGTTGTTTTGAAGATAGTAAAAAATTTCGGCTGAATTCTTCTTTAGTCTGAATCGCTGCAAAAAAGCATCTCGTACTGCTTCATAGGTGCCGAAGTGATTAATATCATATTCTGTAAGCCATCTAGCTGCTTCATTGACCAGTGTAGATTGGAAGACAATAGCTTTATACGCCGGTTCCGGTGGATGGTTGAGAACAACGTAGCTTATCTCGAAGGTGCGTACGTGAGCATCCGGATCATCTCCCGGGAATCCACCAAATTTAGTGTACGTCACTCCTATTGGAGGCGGCCTTGGTGGACATAACTGTTGTTGCTGCTTCTGTTGTTGTTGTTGCCCGTTCATAGTGAGTGTATTGTGACTACCTTCTGTATCTCGGGGCTGAATATCTGAACTATCGGAATCTGTATCGTCGGATGGTGCACTTTCCGGTGCGATGATCTTGCTTAATATGCTTCGAATCTCGGTTTCGAACAACTTTCCTTCCTTCTTGATGTCCAGTGTAGGGGAACTTGCTTCAAAAAGTGGTGGCTGGGCTGAAGATTCATCAAAAAATGGTAAACCGTCGCCGAAAAACTGTGATTCTGTTACCAAAATGTCACCGGAATGTACCGAATTTATGCCAGAATAAGGTGTCTTTTCACCTTCGCCAATTTCTTTGGCTAACGTGTTTCTAATCGTAAACAAATTTGAATCTTTATCCAAGATTGTTAAACTAGCTTCAGACTGCGTCTTGGTAGATTCT
>MU261249.1:22500-25000 GCA_020310875.1 Ceratopteris richardii | reverse complement strand
ATCCATGGCTTCTTTCCATTCTGGTTTGGTAATTGCTTCTTCATAGGTACATGGTTCTTCATTCAACAAGTCCTTTGCAAGATATACAGAATGTTTAGTTACAAGTGATGTGTCATACCCAAATCTGATAGGCTTCTTCTTTTCTCTCTGAGATCTCCTCATTGCTTGAGTTGAGGATTCTGGTTTATCTTCTAGTTGCTTCATCTTCATCTTCCCTTTGGACTTCCAAGCTTTGAACTCTTCAAGATTTATTGTATCATCATCATCTGAGCTTGAATCTTCTTTCTGAATTGATTCCTCCTTGGTGAGCTTTGGGAAATCCTCTTCCATGTCATAGGGTAGACTAATCTTCCTGCATTCATTCTCATACCATGAGTCATTCTCATCAAAAATGACATCTCTGCTTACCTTGAAGCCTTTGTTTGTTGGGTTGTAGAATCTGTATCCCTTTTGGTTCAAATCATAACCAATGAAGATACATTTTTCAGCCTTGGGGTCTAGCTTTCCCCTTACCTGTGAGGGAATATGCACATATGCAACACAACCAAAGATTTTGCAATGATCCAGAGAAGGTCTCTTACCATGCCAAGCTTCATATGGTGTCATGCCATCAAGTGATTTGGATGGCAACCTGTTTATAAGATATGTGGCAGTGGAAACACTCTCTGCCCAAAGATAATTTGGTAACTTCTTTTCATTAAGCATAGACCTAGCTGTTTCTACTATGAGTCTATTCCTTCTTTCAGCTACCCCATTTTGTTCAGGTGAGTACCTTGTAGTAATCTCCCTTTTGATGCCTCTTTCCTGCAAGAAATCTTCAAACTCATTGGAGAAGTACTCTCCTCCACCATCTGACCTTAGCCTCTTCAAGCTTCTTCCTGTTTGGTTTTCAACAAGTGCAAGATACCTCTTGAAACAATTAAATACTTCATCTTTATGCTTCATAAAGTATAAAATGGTCCACCTGCTATAATCATCAATGAAGGACACATAATACCTTGAACCTGAAATGGAAGGGTCCTTGCTAGGTCCCCAAACATCTGTATGTACCAAGTCTAGGTAGTCTTCATGCATGAAACCTTTCCTTGAATAGGGTAACCTGTGAGACTTACCAAATTGACATGATCCACACTTGTAAATCATGTGTTGCTTGGACACATTAGGTATCCCAAGCACACATTGATCCCTGCACATTTGCTTTAGGGTTCTTTCACCTATGTGCCCTAATCTCTTGTGCCATATTTCTAACTCTGAAAGTGTCTGATCCTTGTAATTATACAAAGCAATGTTCTTGGTGTCTTCTAGCTCAAAAGTAAACAATCTACCTGATTTCTCCCCTTTGGCTATCCTTCTGAATCCATGTCTTGGTTCCTCCACATATGCTCCATGTTGTGTGAATCTGACCTGCAAACCTTTCTCCACAATCTGACCAACACTCATTAGATTCTTGGTGATGGTTGGTACATAGAGTACCCTGCTCAATAGGTTCTGGTTACCATCACATGTCTTCACATTTCCAATCTTAACAACAGAATGTTTAGTGTCATCACCTGTTTGTACTTGATGTTTTCCCTTGGGTTCTTCCAAATCAGAAAGTAGTGCCACATTGCCAGCTACATGGTTAGAACATCCTGAATCAATATAAAATAAATGATCATCATTTGTACCTATCTTGGAGGTCATATTCATGATCAATAGGGAGTCATCTTGCTCCTCTGTGTAGTTGTTGTAGTCTCTTCTATTTCTAAATCCACCTTGGTAGTTACCATTGTGGTTGTTGTTGTAGTTGTTGTTGTATTGATTGTTGTATCCATTGTAGCTTTGATGTTGGTTGAATCTGCCTCTCCCTTGAGAGTATCCACCTCTTGAGTAGCCTCTTCCTCTCTGATTCTTGTAGTTCTTGTAGCATTCATCTGTGGTATGATTAGAAAATCCACAAATGTTGCATGGTGATGAGTTGTAGGGTCTCCCCCTACCTGACTTACCTCCTCTGCCTCTTCCTCTAGATGATCTACCTCTCCCTGCATAATTAGCTTGGGAGGTAGAGCCTTCTTCATCCTGTTTCTTCCCTTTACCTTTATCTTTAAGTTTCTTATCAGTATAGAGAGCAGAGGGGTTATTACCTTTTGATTGATCTCCTGCCTTTGTAAACTTTGCTTCATGTGTAAATAGTTGGCCCATGAGTGTTGTGAGATCTGGGGTATGCATGTCCATATAGAGGTCCATTGCAGTGGTGAAACTTTCCCACTTATCATCTGCCTTGAGTCCATTTGTTACTTGCCTGACTATTTGCTCCTCTTCAATCTCCTCTCCAATGCTTGCTAGTTGGTCTGCCACATCTTTAATCTTAGTCACATACTCTGAGACTGGTTGCTTGGGCTGCTTCCTGAGGGTTGTGAATTCAATCCATAGTTGATTCTTCCTGGCCCTTGTGTTGGAAGAAAAGTAGTTTGACAAGGTTTCCCAAGTCTCTTGGGAAGTCTTACAATTCCTTACATGA
>MU261249.1:7500-15000 GCA_020310875.1 Ceratopteris richardii | reverse complement strand
ATCTATCTATCTATCTATATCTATCTATCTATCTATCTATCTATCTATCTATCTATCTATCTATCTATCTATCTATCTATCTATCTATCTATCTATCTATCTATCTATCTATCTATCTATCTATCTATCTATCTATCTATCTATCTATCTATCTATCTATCTATCTATCTATCTATCTATCTATCTATCTATCTATCTATCTATCTATCTATCTATCTATCTATCTATCTATCTATCTATCTATCTATCTATCTATCTATCTATCTATCTATCTATCTATCTATCTATCTATCTATCTATCTATCTATCTATCTATCTATCTATCTATCTATCTATCTATCTATCTATCTATCTATCTATCTATCTATCTATCTATCTATCTATCTATCTATCTCTATCTATCTATCTATCTATCTATCTATCTATCTATCTATCTATCTATCTATCTATCTATCTATCTATCTATCTATCTATCTATCTATCTATCTATCTATCTATCTATCTATCTATCTATCTATCTATCTATCTATCTATCTATCTATCTATCTATCTATCTATCTATCTATCTATCTATCTATCTATCTATCTATCTATATCTATCTATCTATCTATCTATCTATCTATCTATCTATCTATCTATCTATCTATCTATCTATCTATCTATCTATCTATCTATCTATCTATCTATCTATCTATCTATCTATCTATCTATCTATCTATCTATCTATCTATCTATCTATCTATCTATCTATCTATCTATCTATCTATCTATCTATCTATCTATCTATCTATCTATCTATCTATCTATCTATCTATCTATCTATCTATCTATCTATCTATCTATCTATCTATCTATCTATCTATCTATCTATCTATCTATCTATCTATCTATCTATCTATATCTATCTATCTATCTATCTATCTATCTATCTATCTATCTATCTATCTATCTATCTATCTATCTATCTATCTATCTATCTATCTATCTATCTATCTATCTATCTATCTATCTATCTATCTATCTATCTATCTATCTATCTATCTATCTATCTATCTATCTATCTATCTATCTATCTATCTATCTATCTATCTATCTATATCTATCTATCTATCTATCTATCTATCTATCTCTATCTATCTATCTATCTATCTATCTATCTATCTATCTATCTATCTATCTATCTATCTATCTATCTATCTATCTATCTATCTATCTATCTATCTATCTATCTATCTATCTATCTATCTATCTATCTATCTATCTATCTATCTATCTATCTATCTATCTATCTATCTATCTATCTATCTATCTATCTATCTATCTATCTATCTATCTATCTATCTATCTATCTATCTATCTATCTATCTATCTATCTATCTATCTATCTATCTATCTATCTATCTATCTATCTATCTATCTATCTATCTATCTATCTATCTATCTATCTATCTATCTATCTATCTATCTATCTATCTATCTATCTATCTATCTATCTATCTATCTATCTATCTATCTATCTATCTATCTATCTATCTATCTATCTATCTATCTATCTATCTATCTATCTATCTATCTATCTATCTATCTATCTATCTATCTATCTATCTATCTATCTATCTATCTATCTATCTATCTATCTATCTATCTATCTATCTATCTATCTATCTATCTATCTATCTATCTATCTATCTATCTATCTATCTATCTATCTATCTATCTATCTATCTATCTATCTATCTATCTATCTATCTATCTATCTATCTATCTATCTATCTATCTATCTATCTATCTATCTATCTATCTATCTATCTATCTATCTATCTATCTATCTATCTATCTATCTATCTATCTATCTATCTATCTATCTATCTATCTATCTATCTATCTATCTATCTATCTATCTATCTATCTATCTATCTATCTATCTATCTATCTATCTATCTATCTATCTATCTATATCTATCTATCTATCTATCTATCTATCTATCTATCTATCTATCTATCTATCTATCTATCTATCTATCTATCTATCTATCTATCTATCTATCTATCTATCTATCTATCTATCTATCTATCTATCTATCTATCTATCTATCTATCTATCTATCTATCTATCTATCTATCTATCTATCTATCTATCTATCTATCTATCTATCTATCTATCTATCTATCTATCTATCTATCTATCTATCTATCTATCTATATCTATCTATCTATCTATCTATCTATCTATCTATCTATCTATCTATCTATCTATCTATCTATCTATCTATCTATCTATCTATCTATCTATCTATCTATCTATCTATCTATCTATCTATCTATCTATCTATCTATCTATCTATCTATCTATCTATCTATCTATCTATCTATCTATCTATCTATCTATCTATCTATCTATCTATCTATCTATCTATCTATCTATCTATCTATCTATCTATCTATCTATCTATCTATCTATCTATCTATCTATCTATCTATCTATCTATCTATCTATCTATCTATCTATCTATCTATCTATCTATCTATCTATCTATCTATCTATCTATCTATCTATCTATCTATCTATCTATCTATCTATCTATCTATCTATCTATCTATCTATCTATCTATCTATCTATCTATCTATCTATCTATCTATCTATCTATCTATCTATCTATCTATCTATCTATCTATCTATCTATCTATCTATCTATCTATCTATCTATCTATCTATCTATCTATCTATCTATCTATCTATCTATCTATCTATCTATCTATCTATCTATCTATCTATCTATCTATCTATCTATCTATCTATCTATCTATCTATCTATCTATCTATCTATATCTATCTATCTATCTATCTATCTATCTATCTATCTATCTATCTATCTATCTATCTATCTATCTATCTATCTATCTATCTATCTATCTATCTATCTATCTATCTATCTATCTATCTATCTATCTATCTATCTATCTATCTATCTATCTATCTATCTATCTATCTATCTATCTATCTATCTATCTATCTATCTATCTATCTATCTATCTATCTATCTATCTATCTATCTATCTATCTATCTATCTATCTATCTATCTATCTATCTATCTATCTATCTATCTATCTATCTATCTATCTATCTATCTATCTATCTATCTATCTATCTATCTATCTATCTATCTATCTATCTATCTATCTATCTATCTATCTATCTATCTATCTATCTATCTATCTATCTATCTATCTATCTATCTATCTATCTATCTATCTATCTATCTATCTATCTATCTATCTATCTATCTATCTATCTATCTATCTATCTATCTATCTATCTATCTATCTATCTATCTATCTATCTATCTATCTATCTATCTATCTATCTATCTATCTATCTATCTATCTATCTATCTATCTATCTATCTATCTATCTATCTATCTATCTATCTATCTATCTATCTATCTATATCTATCTATCTATCTATCTATCTATCTATCTATCTATCTATCTATCTATCTATCTATCTATCTATCTATCTATCTATCTATCTATCTATCTATCTATCTATCTATCTATCTATCTATCTATCTATCTATCTATCTATCTATCTATCTATCTATCTATCTATCTATCTATCTATCTATCTATCTATCTATCTATCTATCTATCTATCTATCTATCTATCTATCTATCTATCTATCTATCTATCTATCTATCTATCTATCTATCTATCTATCTATCTATCTATCTATCTATCTATCTATCTATCTATCTATCTATCTATCTATCTATCTATCTATCTATCTATCTATCTATCTATCTATCTATCTATCTATCTATCTATCTATCTATCTATCTATCTATCTATCTATCTATCTATCTATCTATCTATCTATCTATCTATCTATCTATCTATCTATCTATCTATCTATCTATCTATCTATCTATCTATCTATCTATCTATCTATCTATCTATCTATCTATCTATCTATCTATCTATCTATCTATCTATCTATCTATCTATCTATCTATCTATCTATCTATCTATCTATCTATCTATCTATCTATCTATCTATCTATCTATCTATCTATCTATCTATCTATCTATCTATCTATCTATCTATCTATCTATCTATCTATCTATCTATCTATATCTATCTATCTATCTATCTATCTATCTATCTATCTATCTATCTATCTATCTATCTATCTATCTATCTATCTATCTATCTATCTATATCTATCTATCTATCTATCTATCTATCTATCTATCTATCTATCTATCTATCTATCTATCTATCTATCTATCTATCTATCTATCTATCTATCTATCTATCTATCTATCTATCTATCTATCTATCTATCTATCTATCTATCTATCTATCTATATCTATCTATCTATCTATCTATCTATCTATCTATCTATCTATCTATCTATATCTATCTATCTATCTATCTATCTATCTATCTATCTATCTATCTATCTATCTATCTATCTATCTATCTATCTATCTATCTATCTATCTATCTATCTATCTATCTATATCTATCTATCTATCTATCTATCTATCTATCTATCTATCTATCTATCTATCTATCTATCTATCTATCTATCTATCTATCTATCTATCTATCTATCTATCTATCTATCTATCTATCTATCTATCTATCTATCTATCTATCTATCTATCTATCTATCTATCTATCTATCTATCTATCTATCTATCTATCTATCTATCTATCTATCTATCTATCTATCTATCTATCTATCTATCTATCTATCTATCTATCTATATCTATCTATCTATATCTATCTATCTATCTATCTATCTATCTATCTATCTATCTATCTATCTATCTATCTATCTATCTATCTATCTATCTATCTATCTATCTCTATCTATCTATCTATCTATCTATCTATCTATCTATCTATCTATCTATCTATCTATCTATCTATCTATCTATCTATCTATCTATCTATCTATCTATCTATCTATCTATCTATCTATCTATCTATCTATCTATCTATCTATCTATCTATCTATCTATCTATCTATCTATCTATCTATCTATCTATCTATCTATCTATCTATCTATCTATCTATCTATCTATCTATCTATCTATCTATCTATCTATCTATCTATCTATCTATCTATCTATCTATCTATCTATCTATCTATCTATCTATCTATCTATCTATCTATCTATCTATCTATCTATCTATCTATCTATCTATCTATCTATCTATCTATCTATCTATCTATCTATCTATCTATCTATCTATCTATCTATCTATCTATCTATCTATCTATCTATCTATCTATCTATCTATCTATCTATCTATCTATCTATCTATCTATCTATCTATCTATCTATCTATCTATCTATCTATCTATCTATCTATCTATCTATCTATCTATCTATCTATCTATCTATCTATCTATCTATCTATCTATCTATCTATCTATCTATCTATCTATCTATCTATCTATCTATCTATCTATCTATCTATCTCTATCTATCTATCTATCTATCTATCTATCTATCTATCTATCTATCTATCTATCTATCTATCTATCTATCTATCTATCTATCTATCTATCTATCTATCTATCTATCTATCTATCTATCTATCTATCTATCTATCTATCTATCTATCTATCTATCTATCTATCTATCTATCTATCTATATCTATCTATCTATCTATCTATCTATCTATCTATCTATCTATCTATCTATCTATCTATCTATCTATCTATCTATCTATCTATCTATCTATCTATCTATCTATCTATCTATCTATCTATCTATCTATCTATCTATCTATCTATCTATCTATCTATCTATCTATCTATCTATCTATCTATCTATCTATCTATCTATCTATCTATCTATCTATCTATCTATCTATCTATCTATCTATCTATCTATCTATCTATCTATCTATCTATCTATCTATCTATCTATCTATCTATCTATCTATCTATCTATCTATCTATCTATCTATCTATCTATCTATCTATCTATCTATCTATCTATCTATCTATCTATCTATCTATCTATCTATCTATCTATCTATCTATCTATCTATCTATCTATCTATCTATCTATCTATCTATCTATCTATCTATCTATCTATCTATCTATCTATCTATCTATCTATCTATCTATCTATCTATCTATCTATCTATCTATCTATCTATCTATCTATCTATCTATCTATCTATCTATCTATATCTATCTATCTATCTATCTATCTATCTATCTATCTATCTATCTATCTATCTATCTATCTATCTATCTATCTATCTATCTATCTATCTATCTATCTATCTATCTATCTATCTATCTATCTATCTATCTATCTATCTATCTATCTATCTATCTATCTATCTATCTATCTATCTATCTATCTATCTATCTATCTATCTATCTATCTATCTATCTATCTATCTATCTATCTATCTATCTATCTATCTATCTATCTATCTATCTATCTATCTATCTATCTATCTATCTATCTATCTATCTATCTATCTATCTATCTATCTATCTATCTATCTATCTATCTATCTATCTATCTATCTATCTATCTATCTATCTATCTATCTATCTATCTATCTATCTATCTATCTATCTATCTATCTATCTATCTATCTATCTATCTATCTATCTATCTATCTATCTATCTATCTATCTATCTATCTATCTATCTATCTATCTATCTATCTATCTATATCTATCTATCTATCTATCTATCTATCTATCTATCTATCTATCTATCTATCTATCTATCTATCTATCTATCTATCTATCTATCTCTATCTATCTATCTATCTATCTATCTATCTATCTATCTATCTATCTATCTATCTATCTATCTATCTATCTATCTATCTATCTATCTATCTATCTATCTATCTATCTATCTATCTATCTATCTATCTATCTATCTATCTATCTATCTATCTATCTATCTATCTATCTATCTATCTATCTATCTATCTATCTATCTATCTATCTATCTATCTATCTATCTATCTATCTATCTATCTATCTATCTATCTATCTATCTATCTATCTATCTATCTATCTATCTATCTATCTATCTATCTATCTATCTATCTATCTATCTATCTATCTATCTATCTATCTATCTATCTATCTATCTATCTATCTATCTATCTATCTATCTATCTATCTATCTATCTATCTATCTATCTATCTATCTATCTATCTATCTATCTATCTATCTATCTATCTATCTATCTATCTATCTATCTATCTATCTATCTATATCTATCTATCTATCTATCTATCTATCTATCTATCTATCTATCTATCTATCTATATCTATCTATCTATCTATCTATCTATCTATCTATCTATCTATCTATCTATCTATCTATCTATCTATCTATCTATCTATCTATCTATCTATCTATCTATCTATCTATCTATCTATCTATCTATCTATCTATCTATCTATCTATCTATCTATCTATCTAT
>MU261248.1:112500-115000 GCA_020310875.1 Ceratopteris richardii | reverse complement strand
TAGTAGCTGTGGGAAAAAATAGAGATGCACCATGCAGTGATTGCCTATTAGGGGTTCAAAAGGTTCTCGTGAGAGGGAGGAGCTTCATAGACAAGAGTCACTAGCAAAAGTCAAAAGGGATATTGAAGAAAACAAAGGAAAAATAGTTGTATTAAGCTCATTTCAAGGGAAAAGAGGTGATAAAGAGGAAGAAGATGATGGAGAGGAGGATGAAGACAGTGATGAATATGGTGAGAACGAAGATAGTGATGGGCTAATACTTTTTTGAGTATCTCTCTGCATTTCAACTATCCATGGAGAATCTAAAGTAGCCTGATGGGTTGTTAGGAGTGTCCCAACATTTTATACAAAGCGAGGCTTCCTTTAATGTTGCTGCTCAACAAGACAGATGTTGCACAACATGACTTTGTTGTGGAGTGGATGCAAGATTTTGAAGTGTTTGAGGCAGTTGTGGATGACTGTTGAAGAATGCGCCGATAAGCACATGGGCACGTATAAGAAGGAGCTTGATGCAAGAAAGGTAGGCAAAGAGCAGAGGGAGATGTGTGTACCTGTGCAGGTGTGCAAGGCGAGTAAGGGAGGAAGCTGGACGGGAGCAGCAGTAGAAGGGAGGGATTGTTTTGATCCGTTTTGGCAGGTCTTCATTGCATCGAGGAGAGCTCGGATGTTAAAAGAGGAGGAGGAGAAGTTCGAAGGGGGGAGAAGAGAGAGCTTGGAGGGAGCCCGTATGGGGAGAGAAAGGTAAAAAGTCGGGGGAGGTGCCTCGGGAACTGAAGGATCCATGCAAGAAGCAGGTCCGGGAGGCCATAATCCTTGTTAAGCTTGCCAAGATTTCTGGCCGCAAAGTATGCCTTGTTCCTGCTCCTCAAAGTTCGGGTATTGTTGTTGCCTGAATGCTTGAGAAGGTACTTCAGTTTGCTGGAAATGATGATGTTTTTACTTTCCCCCGTGGCCCCTCGAAGGCACTTGGAAACTTGTCAAGGCTACTTTTGACTGCTTATTGAAGACATGTGTGGAAAGATCGATGGGGTTTGGAAAGATAGTGGCAAGGAAGCTGAAGTCGGGAGAGTTTTGAGGCCACTCTGATAGAAGGACAGAGGCTAGTTAGGATTTCCTCTCAAATGGAATCGGGTTTACCTCTCAAGAAATCTTATCCGTGAACATGACTGAAGCTCAGATGATTATGTGAGTAGCTACGTCGATTGTTCGGGATCCTGGGGGATGATCGTTGTCTGTTTCCTGCACTCTTAAGGATCAGCAGGATAGTCCAGAACAGTGGCCGGAGCAAAAAAGGGGTCACACATGCAAGGGAAGCATGTGACAGAAGCTGAGGAGTATATCTAAAGGTGATGATGAGGGATGCACATGGAAGTGAGAGACCTAGCTGTCGACCATGAAGTTAAGCATAGCACATAACAGCCAACAGTGTAGAGCACATACATGCACTTGGTAAGATGAATAGGGAACTTCCATGCTCAAAACAATGGGCAGGCATAATGGAGTGAAATCTGAAAGGGAGTACTTCAACGTTCTGTGCTATAGTGAAGCAAATGTGGCTGTCCAAACAATTTTCTTGCAACCTAGAGGTGATCCCTTCTGAATTTGTGGTTCTTGCTTGTTGCGCATCTACGATTTGTCCCAACTTACTGAGTAATGAACCTAATGACACCTCCTTCCTTGTGAAGAACTCAGAGAGCGATGCTTCTTTTGCAATAATCTGTGTTGTTTTGGAAGTGCGACTGTACACTATAATCAGTTTCACTTTGAAAACTTATAATTATATGTGTTAGATGACTGACAGATGAGATAGCATAGTACTTCTTGCATGCGAACATGTATGGCGTGATTATCTGTTAGTATTGTGGTCAAGCAAAATGAATGAAGAGGAACAGTCAAAAAAGGTCGTGAGGTAGAGGGGCTCCATGTTGAAGGGGAGTCCTTTATGTGATTTGTTGCATTTATGCCACTCTAGAATATCTGTAAGAGCAAGATTTTGTTTGCACATTTCATGTTCCTATACATAGTCTTTGTACTGTTGATGCCAATGAACATTTTGTGAGGGTGCACGAGTGAATTGCACGAGAGTGCAGGAAACAAATGGGAGAATAGAACAAACGAAAGTGGGGAAGAGAAGAAGTGTGTGACGGAGAGAAAGTGTGTATGTGAGGGTAAGAAAGGGAGTAAAGAAAGCGTGTGAGTGTATGAAAAGTAAAACAGGTTGAGAGTGAAAAGGAAGCGGTTTCTCATTTCGATGCTTCTGTTGGGGATCCCAAGGAGGATAGATTTGAGGATAGTTGTGGACTCAAAGCAACATAAAGTGCCCGTGTGTAAGAAAATTAGGCAAAATATTAGTGTACGTAAGACACTTTCCCTTGGACTAAGAGGCTAACACTATCTATCTATCTATCTATCTATCTATCTATCTATCTATCTATCTATCTATCTATCTATCTATCTATCTATCTATCTATCTATCTATCTATCTATCTATCTATCTATC
>MU261248.1:90000-102500 GCA_020310875.1 Ceratopteris richardii | reverse complement strand
CTTGGTATGCCTTTTCTTCATCATGATAATCCATGCATTGATTATCATACACACACGATGAGTTTTAGGTTTAACAACCAAGATATTTCTTTGTTTACAATGCATGACTTCCAACCATTTCCATTAACTAGTGATACTCAAGTAAAATGTGCATTTAGGAAAGGCTACAACTCAGGTATTGTTTCTGTCGATAACATAGTTGATTACACACATACACTTTCTAATGCACATAAATCATTTATGGATTCCTATAAGGATTGTTTTATGATTGTTTTTATTTCTAAACTACCACATTCTATGGATCTCTTGACCATAGTATAAACTTCATACCTAGGAGTTCTCCTCCCAATAAAGCACCTTATAGGCATGGACCTTGACATCAACAAGAAATATCTAATCAAGTTAAGGATTTACTCCATAAAGGCCTTATAAGACCTAGTTCTTCTCCCTTTGGAGCACTTGTTCTTTTTGTAGAGAAGAAGAACAAGACTTATAGGATGTGGATGGACTATGGAGCACTCAATAAGATCACAATTAAAAATAGATATCCTATCCCTAGGAAAGATGATTTGCTAGATAAACTTCATGGATCACGTGTCTTTAGCAAAATTGATCTTAAATCAGGGTATCATTAGATACGAATAACACAAAATGACATTCACAAGACTGCCTTTAGAACTCACACAGGTCACTTTGAATTCATGGTAATTCTTTTTGGACTCACCAATGCACCTCCTACATTTGCACGTATGATGAATAACATTTTTCTTGATTACCAAGCTTTTGTTCTTGTTTTCTTTGATGATATATTTGTCTATAGTCAAAATGACAATCACCATGAAAAACATTTAGCAATTGTTTTTAATTTGTTATGCAAAAAAGAACTTTATGCCAACCTTGAAAAAAGTTATTTCTTTCAAAAGAGATTAGAGTATTTAGTCCATATTGTTTCTAGTCAAGGTGTCCATGTAGATCCATAGAAAATTAAAATAAATGAAGATTCAAGAATGGCCTATACCTCAATCTGTGAATGATGTATGCTCTTTCTAGAGTTAGCTAGTTTTTATAGAAAGTTTGTAAAATGTTTCTCTTATTTAGCACTTCCACTCACATTATTATTGAAGAAAAAGTTAAAATTTGCATGGGGATTATGCAATCTTTTGAAAAACACAAACATGCACTTTCTCATGCATGTGTTTTGCAAGTACCAGTTCTTGCAAAACCTTTCCATGTGGTTACAGATGCTAGTGGTTTAGGCATAGGTGCTATATTAATGCAAAATGAAGCTCCTATCAAATTTGAAAGTAGGAAACTTAAACCATCTAAAAAGAATTATAGTACATATGATAAGGAACTTGTGGTTGTTGTACATGCTTTAAAAATGTGGACACATTACCTCATGGGTTCTGAAGTTCTAATCAAAATAGACCAATAGGCTATCAAGCATCTATTAAATCAACCATTGATTTCTGACATACACATTAAATGGACTTCATTCATACAAAAATTTCAGCCTATGATTCCATATCCACCCAGCAAAACTAATGTTTTAGGTAATGCTCTTAGTCATTTCCAATCCCCACACATAAATATTGTTTCGATCAGTAATATATTTATGTTGTTCATATTCATTCATTTTATGACATGATTCCTACTTACGCATCTCATTTGTATTTTTCACAAACATTGACTGATTTCAATAATCTACAAAATTCTATAAGGATCAGTACACTTTTCATAATGAGTTCTTGTATTTCCAACAGAAGTTATGCATCACACAAGGTTTTAAAGAATTTGTTATGAAAGAGATGCATGAACCACCATATATGGGTCATAGGGGCATAAGTACTATTTCTACATGTAAATAATTTTTCTTTTGGCCCAATATGGAAATGTATATTGTAGAATATGTTTCCCATTTCATTGTGTGTCAACATGTGGGACAACATCATGGCAAAGCATTTGGATTATTAGTGCCACTTTCCATACCTAATGGACCATGGGAAAAAATTTCTATGGATTTTATTATTGGTCTTCCTACAACATCATCTCATAATGATATGATTTTGACACTTGTTGATAGGTTTAGTAAACAAGCATATTTCATTCTTTGTAAAAAAACTCTTTTTGCACCTCAAGATACTAAGTTATTAATTAAATGTATTTTTCTACATCATGGTTTTCCAAAAATTATACTTTCAGATTGAGATGTTCATTTTTGTAATCACTTTTTGGTTACATTATTTCAAACTTTAGCCTCTAAAATAGTCTTTAGCTCTGCATTTCATCCTGAAAGTAATGGGCAAAGTGAGGCTATGAATAGTACTATTTTTTATTCTTTAGATAATCCAAGTAACAGAAATGAGAAACTTCCTTTATTATAGTTTACACATAATAACACAACACATACCACTACTAGACGTGCACCATATGAAATTGTTTATGGTAAAGAGCTTCCCACTCCCATGACTCTCAATCAAATTGATAAACTTATCGCTGATTCTTTTGCACAAGATCATATTTCTACACTTCATGAGATTCAAGAACACAATAAAAAGAGTCAAGAATGATACATGCCTAATGTTATAAGACACGAGTAGCTAAAGAGTTTACTGAAAATGACTTTGTATGGCTATAGACAATTAAAAGATGTTTGAAAAATATTTCATAACATCCTAAGATTAAAATTGCACCATGTTATTAAGGACCTTTTTGTATTATTCAAGAAATTAATGAATGTTTTTAGATTAGACATACCTTCCCATTATAATATACATAATTCTTTTCATATAAGTTTATTGAAACCTTTAAAAGGAACTTTACCATTGAGCCATATTTGTAAGATAAAGACTTGAATGATGTGTGTGTGACTCTCCTCCCATCCATATATACCCTCTTTTACTCTAAAAATAGAAATGGTTTGGAATAATCTAGTGTGAACCTGTGGCCATCATGCACCACTTATCCCTAGTAATACTAAGTACCTTAGGGTATCCCTCGAGCTTGGGACCTTGGCTAGCTCGCCCTTGTCCCTCACACACATGGACTAATCCCTATTGACCAATGTCATTATCCATGTGGATCAATGTCTGACACTCTCTCCCCTGTCTAAAGATCATTCTCCTCAATGATCAATGAGGGAAAGTACTTGCAAACCAGAGCTTCTGATTCCCAAGTAGAGTTTGTAAGTGGTAATCCTCCCTAGGCTACTAGATACTCCTAGATGATAGGATTCTTCAATTGCTTCTGTCTCCGATCTAGTATCGTATATGGAGAATGATCCATGGTATTACTTTCTTGAAAAGAAACAACACCTTCTATTAGATTATCCTCCCTAGAAATATACTTCCAAAGTTTACTTACATGAAAGAGTGGATGAAATCTACAATCTAGAGGAAGCTCTAATTGGTATGCAATTTCACTTAGCTTTTTAACTATCTTCCAAGGTCCACAAAACCTTGGTGAAAGCTTAATACATTTCCTTGTGGAAAGTGAAGTTGATCTAGCTTGTACTTGAAGAAAGACTATATCTTCTTCCTCAAAGGATCTAGCAGATCTCTTCCTATTAGCATACTCTTTAGCCCTATCAGCAACTTGCTACATCTTGGCTTTACCTATTTCTAAATTTGCTTGGAGGTTTGCTAAGAACTCCAAAGCACAAGCATATTTCTTTGGCATGCCTATGATACTGGGAGCATTGGGATTTATGCCATAGGTCATCTCAAATAACTCAAGTAGTGGAAAATAACTATCCTGATCTATCTGTGTCTCAAGCATATATGCCCTAAAGATGTCCTCTAGTATCTGGTTGAACCTCTCAATCTGACCATTTATCTGAGGATGATCACCACTACTAATATTTAATGACACTTTCAGTTTGTCAAATACAACTTTCAGAAGTGTCTTGTGAATCTGACATCCCTATATGAAACTATTGATGCCAGTAACCAATGCAACCTGAAGACACGTTGGATAAACAACTCTGCCACTGGTGGAGCTTCTATCGTCTCCTGCGTGGGTATAAAATGAGCCATCTTGCTCAATCTCTCTACCACAACTAGGATAGTATCCCACTTCCTTTGGGTCTAGAGTAACCTGACTATGAAGTCCATGGATACAGTATCCTGATTATGATGTGGAAGCTGTGAAGGATGTAAAAGACCTCGTGTCTTTACCCTTTTTGCTTTGTGGACTTGACACATAACGCATTGTTGAACATAAGTGTGGACATCTCTAGCTATGAAGTCCATGGATACACTATCCGAGTTATGATCTAGAATTTGTAAAGGATGCAAAGGACCTAGTGTGTTTACCCTTTTAACTTTGTTGACTTGACACATAAAGCATTATTGAACATAAATGTGGACATGTCTAGCTAATCCAGGCCACCATAATGTCCTTCAAACAAGTTGTATTGGCTTGTCAACACTAGGATGTCCTACATAAGGCACATCATGGTTATCATGCATGAATTTTCTTCTCAAATCTTGGGAATCTAGTACACAAACCTTTCCTTTTTATTTGACTATTCCATTCTCCTGTGAAAAAGTGGAATATAGAATGGACTTGTTCGCTCTACCAAGGAAGAAATAGCTCGAATTGTCTTTTCTCCTATAATAGAGGCATCACTGATGGCTCTAATAATCTGTAACAAATGTGGATCTTCCACTTGTGCTTCCTTTATCTCTTGAAGCAATGTGCTTTCTAGAATTGTAAAGCTCATTTGATACATTATTCGTGATAATGCATCAAGAACTATATTCTCTTTGCCTCTTCTATAGAGGATTTCCATGTGAAACTTCTGCATGAGCTCAGCCCAATGAGCTTGTCTGCCTCAATATCTCACTGACTACAAACATACTTAAGTGTATGGTGATATGTGTATACCTTGAATTCTACACCATAAAGATAGTGTTTTGAGACTTTAAGTGCATGCACCACTACATACAAAGCCTTTTCATGCACTCACTAGTTATTTTGTGCACTAGTCAATTTCTTGCTTTCAAAAGCTATTTTCCTACCATCTTGGCTCAAAATTAATGGCTTTGCCACTAGCATCTGTAACTTTTCCTTTAAGCAAGTTCATCATAGGCACTACTATCGAAGAATAAGAAGAAATGAATTTTTGATAGAAATCGGAAAGTCCTAGAAAAGACTGTAACTACCCCTCATCCTTAGGAGTAGGCTAAGATAATATAACTGAGACCTTCTTCGGATCCATCTAAACACCATCAATCGATACCACATGCCCTAGATACTCTATCCTCAAAAGAAACAACTAAGTCCTCTTTGGATTCACATACAACTGATTTTCTTTTAACACATTCGATACTAATCTCATATGATTTTCATGCTCATGTGCATTCCTACTATACACTAACAAATCATCAACAAAATCAATAGCATGCTTTCCCATGAATGGTCTTAAAATATCATTCATTAACATCATAAATGTCGCTGGTGCATTAGTCAAACCAAGTGGTATGAACAAATACTCATAATGACCAAAACGGGTCTTGAAAGCTATCTTATGTACATCATGATCTCTTACTAATCTGATGGTAGCCACTTTCTAAATCTATTTTACTAAATACAATGGCTCCACCTAGAGCGTCTAAAAGATCATCAATCCTCAACATAAGATATCTGTGTCTGATAGTAATCTTATTGAGTGATCTTTAGTCGACACACATCCTATAAGATCTGTTTTTCTTCTTCACTAGAATAACTTGTGCTGCAAAGGGTGAATAGCTAGGTCTAGTCAGCCCTTTCTATAGGTACTCATCCACAAGCTTGCAGAATTCATTTTCCTCTTGCAAACACATTCAAAATGGTGGCCAATAGGTCAAAATCACTCCTGACACCAATTCAATTCTATGTTCTATGTTCCTGCAAGGAGGCAAACCAGAAGGTAATTCTTTCAAGAACAACTCTTGGAATTCTGCTCTCACTTTTGCTGAAAGTGGTGAAGCATTCCAACTAGAGTCTCCCATGACTGCATGAATCCATCATAATACGATACGAATGCATGAAATAAAGAAAATAAATGTACTTATAGTCAATCTTGAGCATCTTGATAGTGGTTAGCAATCACGTTTATTGGAGATCTGGTTCTCCATGGATTAGTAGTCGCTTCCCCTCATGTTCAAACTGATAAACATGCAAAGCAAAGTCAATGATTGGTCTCTTCCTTGCATGCAACATCTTACTAAGGACTACATCAAAACGTGCTAGTCCCACTATCTCAAAATCCAATCTATCCTCATAGGACTTGATCTAAATAGGTAAATCAGCAACTCATCGATCCCAAGTCTTTGTTCCCTTCCCATCGACTAACTCTAGGGTGTAGGCATACTCTGCCTGCATAGTTTCTAGATGTAACCTTTTAACTAGGTGGGAGATAATTATGTTACTCATAGATCCAGTGTGAAAGAGTACCTTGACAGGCTATCCTGCCACGAATCCCCTCATGAGAATGAGTTGTGTCGAGAAATTGATATCCTTTCTATGTCACTAGCGAAAGCACAATGTTTGGCAGAATTGGGACCTTTTCCGTGACTATCATCACTACTATGGAAGATGATAGTGGTGATGCGGAATCTCAAAATTCCTCATCATCATCACTCCCTTCCTAAGTAGCATTTATGTCTATGGTGGTGGCTATCTTCTTTTCCTTAGGACAATCCTTGAACAGCTGCTGTCCTAAACACCCATAGCATAGTCCTTCTTTCAATGCCTTCTTTTTCTATTAAGGATAAAGGATTGACTTATTATAAGCCCTCTCAGCTAGAGTAGACACTTTTCTCTTACCTCCTACTATTTTCTTCATCATATGCACCTGCGTAGCCTCTCTAGAAGGTTGTGCACTGATCGAACCAGGAGTAGATATGTGGACGGGTTGACTTACCTTAGGCCATGAGGACCTCTCACCCTAGAGGCATGTGCCCTTATGGCTCCTAGACTTAAGCCATCTCCATGGCCTTTGCCAAGGACTAACATCTCTTCTTCCTCACCAATGGTCTAATAGTTTCTCTAAGTCCCAAGATAAACTTGTGGACCTGGAGAAACTTTGGGATAGTATCAGGCACTTTAAGAAGAACCTCTCTACTTTCATAGTACTCTTGAATTGTTTAATTCTTCTAACTGATGAAGAACTAGGTGTCTAACACTCTAGACCTCTCATAAGGTGGTGCAAAATTATTGTAGAGCAAGATTTTGAACTCATCCCAAGTCTTGGGCTCCTTCTTATCTTGTCTATCTTATGCCACCACCTATGGGTGAATTCATAAGGTTATATGTAGCCTCTTGAATCTTATGCCTATCATCCATGATATAACACATGCGGAAGTAGTGCTCCCACTTTTTGAGCCACTATTCAACAACATCAATAGTCCTAACACCCACTGAGCCATGATATCTAGGCAGCTTAAGATCCTTAAGCTACCATCTGGCCTCTCTGACTAGGATGGTATCAATAGGGACTTCTCAAGTTTGATATTCATTTGGAGAATCTACCTCCATCCCTAACAAATGAGGAGCTAGCACATCTTTCTCTTCCTTGGACTCATTGATGTGTACCAAGATATCATGAAGTGTGCTTTCTAGATTAGTTATCCTATTACTCATGGTCTGCATGGGATTTGCGGGGTTCTCTTCCATGAGTCTATCTCTCTTAGAAGGGGATGATGGTTCTATGTCCATAATAGGTGATGGTGACGATCAATGAACGTTTTTAGATTTTCTTATTTTTTATTTTTTTGTGATTTTTAAATAGTACGCTCTATGTACACCTAAATAAGTAAGTGGCAGTGAAAAAGAAACAAATCACAAGCCGTTGCTCAACGAAAAATGAAGAAACCAAAAACTTTTAGTATGCTTGATATTCTTGAATTCATATGCATACTAATTTTCTAAAAACATTGATAGCATAGTGGCGTAATTTTGAAAATTGGAAAAATTATACCAAGGAATTGTTGAGCAATTTCCACAAGAATAGTGCCAACAGGCACAATCTAAGTACAAATAGACCAAAAGGAGATTACAAACCCTGATAGATTTCTATTTCTTTCCTCACTAACCTACGAGAAAATAATTACATGTCCCTACAAAGAAGAATGCATGCAACACATAATACGAGTTTGTGTCTTAACCATGCATATAGTCTAAGCACTATGAAAAATTGCATGTCCTTTATGCAATATGATGCAAAACGAGAGCAGCAATGCATATAAATTGATAAGAGACTTATCTAGAGGTTCAAAAATTAATTTGCATGTGTGTGTAGGTGTTGAAGATGATCCACACTCCATTAGAATAGCTTTCCAAGCCTCTCTCGATAGTTTGTGCTTCAAAACAATGCTCAAAAGACGGGTCCTAGCAAAGATCCATCAATCTCAGGTTCAAGGTACTATGTTTCATTTAGAGATGATTATGGTAGATGGACAATTCTCTACTTGATGATGACCATAAACTTGTTGGGAGTCTCAACTATGCAACCCTAACAAGAGTGGACATTGCTACGGAGTTAGTACATTAAGCCAGTTTATGCATGCACCAGGAAAGCCTCACATGGAAGCTGCCAAGAGGGTACTAAAATATCTAAAGGGTACCATAAATGAAGGGTTGTTTTACCCCTTCACTTTTGACTTAGATATAAAGATGAATTCTGATGTAGATTAGGATGGCTCCAAGGATGATAGGAGGAGCACCTTAGGATACTAGTCTCTTGAGCCCATAAAAGTCATGTTGGTCAAAGTCAACTGCAACCAAAGTCAAAAGGTCAAAGTCAATTGGTCAAAGTCAACAAGTTCAAGGTCAAAGTCAACAGGTGCAAAGTCAAAGTTCTAAAGTGCAGGTGTCAAAGTGCACAGGTAGTGCACAATTAATTGTCCACAAAGGCTAAATTGGAGAAAGTGGGTTGCAGGTTGCAGAGGTATTTCTCTAATTTCCCTAAGGTTCAAAGTGTGTTTTAAAGTGGTTTGGAAGGTTCAGGTGAACCCTCTCTTATGTGAAAAAGTGAAGACTTACAAGGAAATGTGAAGGTATGTGAAGTGGGAGCGTACGCACAGGGGAAAGTATGGCCCCCCAATTAAAATTTTGGGTTTTAGTCTAAAGTCACTACAGGACAAAACAGTGAATCGTTGGCTGCCACTTGTGAAGACAATCTTGGGACATCAAAGTGAGCACCAAGATACTCTTGCAGTTAGGAGCGTACGTGATCGACACACTCAAATCAAGGCAAGGACTATTCTTGGACCAATCTTAGAGTAAGCAAGAGAGGCATAGTCTAAGTGAAGCAAGAAAGAGAAGTGCAAGAGTCACCAGTGTGCGACGCAGAGAAGTGGAAGTGAAGGAGTGCAAAGAGAGTGAGTGAGGGATTGTGTAGAGAGTCTAAGCTAGTCCCCCAAGGATCTCAAGGTCTTTTTGCAGTGTGCACGTGCCGACAAAAGGTATTCATTCCTCCCCCTTAGTGGAAGCTTGGTGCAAGGTGTGCACAAGGATAAGCTTGAAGCAGGTGGAGGTCTGGTGCAGAGGAGGCTGGCGGCAAGAAGACTTTGGGATATTTGGTATTCTGTAATTGAGCACTCTGTGGGATTTTGCACAGAGGTATTGGCTTGTATTGTGCTTCAAACATTGTAATTGTCTTACTGTAATCAATCGGCAGAGGCTTCCAAGGTGTATTTTCTCTTCTTGTCTCTTCCTTTTTCTCCTACAAACCCTCAAACTCCTTCTTGTCCAAGAATCCCCCAACAAAATTTGGCACGCTCGGTGGGACTTCCAAGGAGATTTGAGCTTAGGAGAAACCAAGTGCAAAGTATAGCAGAGGTCACGTGTCTACGGTGCTACTACAATGCTACTTCATCAAACAAAAGGTAAATATTCTTATCAAGTGTCTCATATTAAGTGGGCTATGAACTGCTCATGACCGCAACCCGCTCCCAAACATTGAAGGTCACCTGCAAGCAGACAAGAAGGAAGGTTGTTAGGGTCTTCTAGTACACTATCTTCAACCTCATCAGTAAAGAACATGGCGGGTCAGGTAGACTTGGAAACTTTACTCTCTAGATTAAATATAAAGTTTCCTTCTTTCAAAGGCCTAGCTTAGGAGGATCCGGATGAACACATTAGAAGGTTTTTGGCACTATGTAAGACTAGAGGCTTAATGGGTAGGGAGGATGCCTTTTTTATTCTCTTCCTTGCCACATTAGAGGGATTAGAAGATAAGTGGTTTAGCCAGTTTGCTGAAAACCATTTTACCACTTGGCATGTGATGAAAGATGCATTTAAAAATCAATTCCAGCATGGCAACACTGCGGAGATTATCATAGAAGAACTAGAAAATTTGAGATTGGGTCTAGGAGAAAAGTTCCCAGAGTTTGTGACTAGGGCCAAAGCACTAACGGCTAAATTGCCATATCCACCACACAATTTTTTTGTTAAGAAATGGTTAGCTAAGCCCCTACCAGTGGCCACCTAATGCAAAATAAAGGAATTAGTGTTACCTACAGCCTCCATAGAGGAGTTCATCAACACAGCCACACGCTTGGAGCAGATAAGGCACCAATATGGAGCAACTTCTTCCCAAACAACATATGGTATAGAAATGGAGGATCCAGTGATCTAGCTAAGGAAGGAGCTGGAGGGCTTAAGAAGCAATAAGCCCTACAAAGAGGAGGAGAATGATGTTGCTCAGTTGAGAAGGGAGATTGAAGCACTAAAGCTCCAAAAGGAGGAGGAGGCCCACGCAGAGGAATTGGCTCAGCTGCGACAGGAGTTGCAGGAACTAAAAGGAGGTGGCATCAAGAGTGGACTTTGGTATTCCATGTGCAGCAAGCAAGGTCACATAGTAAGTGAATGTCCTCTATTAAGTGTGACTTGCCAATTATGCAGGAAAGTTGGCCATGAGGCCCATGAATGCCAATCAAGGGGAATGCCTGCAACGAGATACTAGACACAAGGAGGACCTCCAACACCAGCAAATGTGATGGTTGTTGCACCAAATCAAGGTAACAACTATAATCCTAGACAGAGGAATAACTTTGGAAATGGGCCTAGGAGGCCAATCATCTGTTTCAGATGTGGAGAATGCGGGCACTATCAAAGTAGGTGCACCCTACCAGAAAATGCCCCTCCTTGCAGGAATTTCACGGCTGTTGTATTCGATGATTGACATGGCTTCTCGGGAGCCTGTTAATTTTGCTTCATTTTATTTTCGGCGCATTCACCGTGAGTGTGTGACGGTTATTAAGCATGTTAACAAGGGAGACCTTCCGCATTCTCGCCTTCCACACATTCTTATTTTTCTGTTTCCGGACCTCCAAGTAGCGCAACCACCGCAAAATGCTCCAATTTTGTTCCATGAGGAATCTGTTCAAGTACTCGAGAATGATGAGGACGAAGATGAAGATCTCTTCCAACTCATTCGCCGGAAACGAAGACGAATAAGCTCTTCTGACAGTCAAGTGCAAGGCTCCACTGCCGGACATGAGGAAGAGACATTTCACGACACGGCCACTTCTATACATGTGGAATCTTCTGGTCAATCCTCTACGGATAAGCAGCAACAAAGTGTTTCTAACACCAAATCTGATGCAGTTTCTTCTCGAGAAGATTCTTAGCAACAGTCTAAAGAAGAGGTGCAAGTCCTTGTTGCAGAAATCTTCGAGGAAGTGATTACGGCCATGGATATTCTCATTGCCAGTACTGAAGCGAATAAGCAACAATCGACCGGAACCGCATTAGTATCTAATACTCTTCTTCCCATTCCTCCACCCATACCTCCGATTGAGCCCATTGTTCCTGTGCCACCCTTTGTTCCTGAAGAACCTGCCGCTTCATCCTCACTCAATTGCTCTCCACCGGATTCCACTCATCTCTTGACAGCCTCTTCATCCAACCACATTCCTCCAATCCCCATGTTTACCGAATTAGAATCAATGGGCCGTATGCTCATCTAGTTTTCCCAACAACTTCCAGTGCAACTCAGAATAGTTACTAAGAATATTCGTCAGGAATTGCAGCATAAGGTTGATACCCTTGAAGCAGATATTACTCCATTACAGGAAGAAGTCGATGCGGTGAAAGCAAAAAATCATGGTTTACATTTCCAGATTCAACAGCTCTAGAATCAGCTAGTACAGAAAGATGCTTTATTATGTCAAAAAGATACCTAGATTAGCACATTGTAACAGGAAATCATTGATAAAACAGATGCAATGACTGCTATAGGGAATGAACTACATAGCACACGGGAAGCATATAGTGTTTTAGAAGAAGCTTCACAGTCTCTAGCCATTAATGTTCTTAAAACTGAAGCAGAACTGCATAAAACTACAGAAACCTTGTTTAAGTGTGATCAAGAGTTACAGGAAGAGTTGGGGAAATATCTCAAGTTGCAGAAGGAACTGGAAGGCATGAAAAAGGAAATAGATGCTTACTACAAAATGATGCAGTTCCAATCTGAAGAGTTGGAGAGAAGAGAAAAGCAATTAGGTGTTCAA
>MU261248.1:82500-85000 GCA_020310875.1 Ceratopteris richardii | reverse complement strand
AATTTATTACCACATATTAGAGGTCTGGAGAAATCGGAAGACATATGGAGTGCATTGGAAGATCATTTCCAAAACTCTACCAAAGCTAGAAAGGCTAGCTTATGGTCAGAGTTCACAACGTTCAAGAAAAAGCAAAGTCAAAGCATTAGTGATTATGTCACTAAGATGAAGGACTTGGCAGACAATCTTGGATCTATTGACGAAGATATTGAAAATCATAGGTTAATAGCACAAGTGCTTCCAGGATTGAGAGGAGATGAAAGGTTGAAACCTTTCGTACTCTCAATTGAACTTTCATTAAATCACTTTGTACCAGATTTAAATCAATTGCTTGGACTAATGCTAACATTTGAGCAAGATTTGAAGACAGATGGAGATAAAGGACATAGTTCTGCTATGTACGCAAAGAGTAAGAAGAAAGGTGACAAAGGAAAAGAAAAAGATGAAGAAGAGATGTCTGCTCAAGCAAATTATGCAAGAGGAAGAGGTAATTTCAGAAGTAAAAGTAGAGGTAATACAAAAGGACGAGGTAATCAGAATAACAACAAGAAGTCTTGTTGGGTTTGTGGATTAAGCAATCATTTGGCTCATGATTGCTGGCATAATTCTCAAGGATCAAGTCAGAATCAGAATAACAATAGCAGAGGCAGAAGCTGAAGATATCAAAGAGGAAGACAAAAGCCAAAGAGGCGGATATGGTAGAGGTGGAGCAAGAAGTTGGGGATAGAATCAGTCTCAGAACACTACCTACTGCAACTATGCGAATGATACGTAGAATGATGATCATACAACATTGATGATGAATTCGATAAGCATGTCAGAAAATGAAGATCTCAAGGTATTCTATATTGACTCTCGTTATTCAAATCATTTGTCAGGAAATATAGAAAACGAAGATCTCAAGGTATTCTATATTGACTCTCGTTATTCAAATCAAAACTGGAAGGAGGTATTACAAATCATACAGTACAAACACGTGATAATACAAAACATAATGTAAGGTCAATTGGAAAAGTAAAGTGTAAGCATGGAGCTGACCTACTAACAAATGTTTTGTATGTTCCAACAATCCCGAAGAATCTGATCAGCGTGGGACAGATAGTAGAAAAAGGTTTTCAAGTCAGGTTTACAAATGAAGGAGTATTTGTCGAAGATCCAGAGAATGGATACAATCAAATTGTTCATGGTAAAAAGAAAGGTAGACTTTTTACTCTTAAAGTACAAGGGGATGTTGGTGAAGCTTTGATCACACATGGTGATGAAGTTTTTACAGAATTGGACCTCTAGCATAAGAGGTTAGGACACTTTAATGAAAAAGGAATCAAAACTATGGTGGAAAAACAATCTGTACAAGGATTACCAAATATGAAGAATCAACATATGATTCACAAATGTGAAGCCTGTTAGATGAGAAAAGCCCACAGGTTACCATTTCAGAAGAATGGTTACAAACATGATGGTTTGCTAGAACTCATACATACAGACATATGGGGACCAACCAAAGAAGGATCTATCAGTGGCTCAAGGTATTATGTTCTTTTTATTGATGATGCAACAAGATGGATAATTCTTTATGTTTTGAAAGAGAAATCAGAAGTGTTTGGAGCTTTCAAGCATTTTCATGCATATGTTGAAAGACTTACAGGACAAAAACTCAAAAGACTAAGGTCTGATGAAGGAGGAGAATATTTTTCTCAAGAATTCAATGATTGTCTATGGAATGCAGGTACCAAAAGAGAAATAACTTGCAGGTATACACCACAACAAAATGGAGTAGCAGAAAGGAGAAACCAAACTCTAGTTGAGTTTGCAACAGCAATGTTAAAAGAAAAGAATTGTCCAAACTATCTTTGGGCTGAGGCTGTAAATACAACCACATATCTTGTAAACAGATTACCATGTACACCTTTAAATGGAATGACCCCTTATGAAGCTTGGTGGGGTAAGAAACCAACACTTGATCATTGCAAAGTGTTTGGATCAGTAGTTTATGCTTATTTACCATCACAACTTAGACATAAGATTGAACCAAAAGCTGAAAAATACGTGTTCATCGGATATGATGAAAAGCAGATGGGTTATAGGTTATGGAGTCCTTTAACCAAACAATTTACTATTTCCAGAGATGTAACATTTGATGAAGGAAAGAGTTGGTATGCAGATAAAGAGCATAATGATGAAACATTTGAAGAAGAGAGAAGAAGAATTGAAAAAGGTAAATCACATATGCAGGTAAATGGAGATGATCATATGCAGGCAAGTACATCCAAGATCGGATCAACTATGAGAAATGAAGATGCACCAAGATTTGATGAAGAAGTATATTCAGATACACATGAAGAGTATGAACCAAGAAGGTCAAACTGAGTAAGGAAACAACCAACAAGGTATTCTTACGATACTTCTAATTTGACTCAAAAAAACTATGCTTACTTAGTAAAGGAAGATGAAGAACCTCATAATTACAGTGAAGCAAAAGGTAAGAAAAATTGGGAAGAAG
>MU261248.1:62500-72500 GCA_020310875.1 Ceratopteris richardii | reverse complement strand
TATCTATCTATCTATCTATCTATCTATCTATCTATCTATCTATCTATCTATCTATCTATCTATCTATCTATCTATCTATCTATCTATCTATCTATCTATCTATCTATCTATCTATCTATCTATCTATCTATCTATCTATCTATCTATCTATCTATCTATCTATCTATCTATCTATCTATCTATCTATCTATCTATCTATCTATCTATCTATCTATCTATCTATCTATCTATCTATCTATCTATCTATCTATCTATCTATCTATCTATCTATCTATCTATCTATCTATCTATCTATCTATCTATCTATCTATCTATCTATCTATCTATCTATCTATCTATCTATCTATCTATCTATCTATCTATATCTATCTATCTATCTATCTATCTATCTATCTATCTATCTATCTATCTATCTATCTATCTATCTATCTATCTATCTATCTATCTATCTATCTATCTATCTATCTATCTATCTATCTATCTATCTATCTATCTATCTATCTATCTATCTATCTATCTATCTATCTATCTATCTATCTATCTATCTATCTATCTATCTATCTATCTATCTATCTATCTATCTATCTATCTATCTATCTATCTATCTATCTATCTATCTATCTATCTATCTATCTATCTATCTATCTATCTATCTATCTATCTATCTATCTATCTATCTATCTATCTATCTATCTATCTATCTATCTATCTATCTATCTATCTATCTATCTATCTATCTATCTATCTATCTATCTATCTATCTATCTATCTATCTATCTATCTATCTATCTATCTATCTATCTATCTATCTATCTATCTATCTATCTATCTCTATCTATCTATCTATCTATCTATCTATCTATCTATCTATCTATCTATCTATATCTATCTATCTATCTATCTATCTATCTATCTATCTATCTATCTATCTATCTATCTATCTATCTATCTATCTATCTATCTATCTATCTATCTATCTATCTATCTATCTATCTATCTATCTATCTATCTATCTATCTATCTATCTATCTATCTATCTATCTATCTATCTATCTATCTATCTATCTATCTATCTATCTATCTATCTATCTATCTATCTATCTATCTATCTATCTATCTATCTATCTATCTATCTATCTATCTATCTATCTATCTATCTATCTATCTATCTATCTATCTATCTATCTATCTATCTATCTATCTATCTATCTATCTATCTATCTATCTATCTATCTATCTATCTATCTATCTATCTATCTATCTATCTATCTATCTATCTATCTATCTATCTATCTATCTATCTATCTATCTATCTATCTATCTATCTATCTATCTATCTATCTATCTATCTATCTATCTATCTATCTATCTATCTATCTATCTATCTATCTATCTATCTATCTATCTATCTATCTATCTATCTATCTATCTATCTATCTATCTATCTATCTATCTATCTATCTATCTATCTATCTATCTATCTATCTATCTATCTATCTATCTATCTATCTATCTATCTATATCTATCTATATCTATCTATCTATCTATCTATCTATCTATCTATCTATCTATCTATCTATCTATCTATCTATCTATCTATCTATCTATCTATCTATCTATCTATCTATCTATCTATCTATCTATCTATCTATCTATCTATCTATCTATCTATTATCTATCTATCTATCTATCTATCTATCTATCTATCTATCTATCTATCTATCTATCTATATCTATCTATCTATCTATCTATCTATCTATCTATCTATCTATCTATCTATCTATCTATCTATCTATCTATCTATCTATCTATCTATCTATCTATCTATCTATCTATCTATCTATCTATCTATCTATCTATCTATCTATCTATCTATCTATCTATCTATCTATCTATCTATCTATCTATCTATCTATCTATCTATCTATCTATCTATCTATCTATCTATCTATCTATCTATCTATCTATCTATCTATCTATCTATCTATCTATCTATCTATCTATCTATCTATCTATCTATCTATCTATCTATCTATCTATCTATCTATCTATCTATCTATCTATCTATCTATCTATCTATCTATCTATCTATCTATCTATCTATCTATCTATCTATCTATCTATCTATCTATCTATCTATCTATCTATCTATCTATCTATCTATCTATCTATCTATCTATCTATCTATCTATCTATCTATCTATCTATCTATCTATCTATCTATCTATCTATATCTATCTATCTATCTATCTATCTATCTATCTATCTATCTATCTATCTATCTATCTATCTATCTATCTATCTATCTATCTATCTATCTATCTATCTATCTATCTATCTATCTATCTATCTATCTATCTATCTATCTATCTATCTATCTATCTATCTATCTATCTATCTATCTATCTATCTATCTATCTATCTATCTATCTATCTATCTATCTATCTATCTATCTATCTATCTATCTATCTATCTATCTATCTATCTATCTATCTATCTATCTATCTATCTATCTATCTATCTATCTATCTATCTATCTATCTATCTATCTATCTATCTATCTATCTATCTATCTATCTATCTATCTATCTATCTATCTATCTATCTATCTATCTATCTATCTATCTATCTATCTATCTATCTATCTATCTATCTATCTATCTATCTATCTATCTATCTATCTATCTATCTATCTATCTATCTATCTATCTATCTATCTATCTATCTATCTATCTATCTATCTATCTATCTATCTATCTATCTATCTATCTATCTATCTATCTATCTATCTATCTATCTATCTATCTATCTATCTATCTATCTATCTATCTATCTATCTATCTATCTATCTATCTATCTATCTATCTATCTATCTATCTATCTATCTATCTATCTATCTATCTATCTATCTATCTATCTATCTATCTATCTATCTATCTATCTATCTATCTATCTATCTATCTATCTATCTATCTATCTATCTATCTATCTATCTATCTATCTATCTATCTATCTATCTATCTATCTATCTATCTATCTATCTATCTATCTATCTATCTATCTATCTATCTATCTATCTATCTATCTATCTATCTATCTATCTATCTATCTATCTATCTATCTATCTATCTATCTATCTATCTATCTATCTATCTATCTATCTATCTATCTATCTATCTATCTATATCTATCTATCTATCTATCTATCTATCTATCTATCTATCTATCTATCTATCTATCTATCTATCTATCTATCTATCTATCTATCTATCTATCTATCTATCTATCTATCTATCTATCTATCTATCTATCTATCTATCTATCTATCTATCTATCTATCTATCTATCTATCTATCTATCTATCTATCTATCTATCTATCTATCTATCTATCTATCTATCTATCTATCTATCTATCTATCTATCTATCTATCTATCTATCTATCTATCTATCTATCTATCTATCTATCTATCTATCTATCTATCTATCTATCTATCTATCTATCTATCTATCTATCTATCTATCTATCTATCTATCTATCTATCTATCTATCTATCTATCTATATCTATCTATCTATCTATCTATCTATCTATCTATCTATCTATCTATCTATCTATCTATCTATCTATCTATCTATCTATCTATCTATCTATCTATCTATCTATCTATCTATCTATCTATCTATCTATCTATCTATCTATCTATCTATCTATCTATCTATCTATCTATCTATCTATCTATCTATCTATCTATCTATCTATCTATCTATCTATCTATCTATCTATCTATCTATCTATCTATCTATCTATCTATCTATCTATCTATCTATCTATCTATCTATCTATCTATCTATCTATCTATCTATCTATCTATCTATCTATCTATCTATCTATCTATCTATCTATCTATCTATCTATCTATCTATCTATCTATCTATCTATCTATCTATCTATCTATCTATCTATCTATCTATCTATCTATCTATCTATCTATCTATCTATCTATCTATCTATCTATCTATCTATCTATCTATCTATCTATCTATCTATCTATCTATCTATCTATCTATCTATCTATCTATCTATCTATCTATCTATCTATCTATCTATCTATCTATCTATCTATCTATCTATCTATCTATCTATCTATCTATCTATCTATCTATCTATCTATCTATCTATCTATCTATCTATCTATCTATCTATCTATCTATCTATCTATCTATCTATCTATCTATCTATCTATCTATCTATCTATCTATCTATCTATCTATCTATCTATCTATCTATCTATCTATCTATCTATCTATCTATCTATCTATCTATCTATCTATCTATCTATCTATCTATCTATCTATCTATCTATCTATCTATCTATCTATCTATCTATCTATCTATCTATCTATCTATATCTATCTATCTATCTATCTATCTATCTATCTATCTATCTATCTATCTATCTATCTATCTATCTATCTATCTATCTATCTATCTATCTATCTATCTATCTATCTATCTATCTATCTATCTATCTATCTATCTATCTATCTATCTATCTATCTATCTATCTATCTATCTATCTATCTATCTATCTATCTATCTATCTATCTATCTATCTATCTATCTATCTATCTATCTATCTATCTATCTATCTATCTATCTATCTATCTATCTATCTATCTATCTATCTATCTATCTATCTATCTATCTATCTATCTATCTATCTATCTATCTATCTATCTATCTATATCTATCTATCTATCTATCTATCTATCTATCTATCTATCTATCTATCTATCTATCTATCTATCTATCTATATCTATCTATCTATCTATCTATCTATCTATCTATATCTATCTATCTATCTATCTATCTATCTATCTATCTATCTATCTATCTATCTATCTATCTATCTATCTATCTATCTATCTATCTATCTATCTATCTATCTATCTATCTATCTATCTATCTATCTATCTATCTATCTATCTATCTATCTATCTATCTATCTATCTATCTATCTATCTATCTATCTATCTATCTATCTATCTATCTATCTATCTATCTATCTATCTATCTATCTATCTATCTATCTATCTATCTATCTATCTATCTATCTATCTATCTATCTATCTATCTATCTATCTATCTATCTATCTATCTATCTATCTATCTATCTATCTATCTATCTATCTATCTATCTATCTATCTATCTATCTATCTATCTATCTATCTATCTATCTATCTATCTATCTATCTATCTATCTATCTATCTATCTATCTATCTATCTATCTATCTATCTATCTATCTATCTATCTATCTATATCTATCTATCTATCTATCTATCTATCTATCTATCTATCTATCTATCTATCTATCTATCTATCTATCTATCTATCTATCTATCTATCTATCTATCTATCTATCTATCTATCTATCTATCTATCTATCTATCTATCTATCTATCTATCTATCTATCTATCTATCTATCTATCTATCTATCTATCTATCTATCTATCTATCTATCTATCTATCTATCTATCTATCTATCTATCTATCTATCTATCTATCTATCTATCTATCTATCTATCTATCTATCTATCTATCTATCTATCTATCTATCTATCTATCTATCTATCTATCTATCTATCTATCTATCTATCTATCTATCTATCTATCTATCTATCTATCTATCTATCTATCTATCTATCTATCTATCTATCTATCTATCTATCTATCTATCTATCTATCTATCTATCTATCTATCTCTATCTATCTATCTATCTATCTATCTATCTATCTATCTATCTATCTATCTATCTATCTATCTATCTATCTATCTATCTATCTATCTATCTATCTATCTATCTATCTATCTATCTATCTATCTATCTATCTATCTATCTATCTATCTATCTATCTATCTATCTATCTATCTATCTATCTATCTATCTATCTATCTATCTATCTATCTATCTATCTATCTATCTATCTATCTATCTATCTATCTATCTATCTATCTATCTATCTATCTATCTATCTATCTATCTATCTATCTATCTATCTATCTATCTATCTATCTATCTATCTATCTATCTATCTATCTATCTATCTATATCTATCTATCTATCTATCTATCTATCTATCTATCTATCTATCTATCTATCTATCTATCTATCTATCTATCTATCTATCTATCTATCTATCTATCTATCTATCTATCTATCTATCTATCTATCTATCTATCTATCTATCTATCTATCTATCTATCTATCTATCTATATCTATCTATCTATCTATCTATCTATCTATCTATCTATCTATCTATCTATCTATCTATCTATCTATCTATCTATCTATCTATCTATCTATCTATCTATCTATCTATCTCTATCTATCTATCTATCTATCTATCTATCTATCTATCTATCTATCTATCTATCTATCTATCTATCTATCTATCTATCTATCTATCTATCTATCTATCTATCTATCTATCTATCTATCTATCTATCTATCTATCTATCTATCTATCTATCTATCTATCTATCTATATCTATCTATCTATCTATCTATCTATCTATCTATCTATCTATCTATCTATCTATCTATCTATCTATCTATCTATCTATCTATCTATCTATCTATCTATCTATCTATCTATCTATCTATCTATCTATCTATCTATCTATCTATCTATCTATCTATCTATCTATCTATCTATCTATCTATCTATCTATCTATCTATCTATCTATCTATCTATCTATCTATCTATCTATCTATCTATCTATCTATCTATCTATCTATCTATCTATCTATCTATCTATCTATCTATCTATCTATCTATCTATCTATCTATCTATCTATCTATCTATCTATCTATCTATCTATCTATCTATCTATCTATCTATCTATCTATCTATCTATCTATCTCTATCTATCTATCTATCTATCTATCTATCTATCTATCTATCTATCTCTATCTATCTATCTATCTATCTATCTATCTATCTATCTATCTATCTATCTATCTATCTATCTATCTATCTATCTATCTATCTATCTATCTATCTATCTATCTATCTATCTATCTATCTATCTATCTATCTATCTATCTATCTATCTATCTATCTATCTATCTATCTATCTATCTATCTATCTATCTATCTATCTATCTATCTATCTATCTATCTATCTATCTATCTATCTATCTATCTCTATCTATCTATCTATCTATCTATCTATCTATCTATCTATCTATCTATCTATCTATCTATCTATCTATCTATCTATCTATCTATCTATCTATCTATCTATCTATCTATCTATCTATCTATCTATCTATCTATCTATCTATCTATCTATCTATCTATCTATCTATCTATCTATCTATCTATCTATATCTATCTATCTATCTATCTATCTATCTATCTATCTATCTATCTATCTATCTATCTATCTATCTATCTATCTATCTATCTATCTATCTATCTATCTATCTATCTATCTATCTATCTATCTATCTATCTATCTATCTATCTATCTATCTATCTATCTATCTATCTATCTATCTATCTATCTATCTATCTATCTATCTATCTATCTATCTATCTATCTATCTATCTATATCTATCTATCTATCTATCTATCTATCTATCTATCTATCTATCTATCTATCTATCTATCTATCTATCTATCTATCTATCTATCTATCTATCTATCTATCTATCTATCTATCTATCTATCTATCTATCTATCTATCTATCTATCTATCTATCTATCTATCTATCTATCTATCTATCTATCTATCTATCTATCTATCTATCTATCTATCTATCTATCTATCTATCTATCTATCTATCTATCTATCTATCTATCTATCTATCTATCTATCTATCTATCTATCTATCTATCTATCTATCTATCTATCTATCTATCTATCTATCTATCTATCTATCTATCTATCTATCTATCTATCTATCTATCTATCTATCTATCTATCTATCTATCTATCTATCTATCTATCTATCTATCTATCTATCTATCTATCTATCTATCTATCTATCTATCTATCTATCTATCTATCTATCTATCTATCTATCTATCTATCTATCTATCTATCTATCTATCTATCTATCTATCTATCTATCTATCTATCTATCTATCTATCTATCTATCTATCTATCTATCTATCTATCTATCTATCTATCTATATCTATCTATCTATCTATCTATCTATCTATCTATCTATCTATCTATCTATCTATCTATCTATCTATCTATCTATCTATCTATCTATCTATCTATCTATCTATCTATCTATCTATCTATCTATCTATCTATCTATCTATCTATCTATCTATCTATCTATCTCTATCTATCTATCTATCTATCTATCTATCTATCTATCTATCTATCTATCTATCTATCTATCTATCTATCTATCTATCTATCTATCTATCTATCTATCTATCTATCTATCTATCTATCTATCTATCTATCTATCTATCTATCTATCTATCTATCTATCTATCTATCTATCTATCTATCTATCTATCTATCTATCTATCTATCTATCTATCTATCTATCTATATCTATCTATCTATCTATCTATCTATCTATCTATCTATCTATCTATCTATCTATCTATCTATCTATCTATCTATCTATCTATCTATCTATCTATCTATCTATCTATCTATCTATCTATCTATCTATCTATCTATCTATCTATCTATCTATCTATCTATCTATCTATCTATCTATCTATCTATCTATCTATCTATCTATCTATCTATCTATCTATCTATCTATCTATCTATCTATCTATCTATCTATCTATCTATCTATCTATCTATCTATCTATCTATCTATCTATCTATCTATCTATCTATCTATCTATCTATCTATCTATCTATCTATCTATCTATCTATATCTATCTATCTATCTATCTATCTATCTATCTATCTATCTATCTATCTATCTATCTATCTATCTATCTATCTATCTATCTATCTATCTATCTATCTATCTATCTATCTATCTATCTATCTATCTATCTATCTATCTATCTATCTATCTATCTATCTATCTATCTATCTATCTATCTATCTATCTATCTATCTATCTATCTATCTATCTATCTATCTATCTATCTATCTATCTATCTATCTATCTATCTATCTATCTATCTATCTATCTATCTATCTATCTATCTATCTATCTATCTATCTATCTATCTATCTATCTATCTATCTATCTATCTATCTATCTATCTATCTATCTATCTATCTATCTATCTATCTATCTATCTATCTATCTATCTATCTATCTATCTATCTATCTATCTATCTATCTATCTATCTATCTATCTATCTATCTATCTATCTATCTATCTATCTATCTATCTATCTATCTATCTATCTATCTATCTATCATCTATCTATCTATCTATCTATCTATCTATCTATCTATCTATCTATCTATCTATCTATCTATCTATCTATCTATCTATCTATCTATCTATCTATCTATCTATCTATCTATCTATCTATCTATCTATCTATCTATCTATCTATCTATCTATCTATCTATCTATCTATCTATCTATCTATCTATCTATCTATCTATCTATCTATCTATCTATCTATCTATCTATCTATCTATCTATCTATCTATCTATCTATCTATCTATCTATCTATCTATCTATCTATCTATCTATCTATCTATCTATCTATCTATCTATCTATCTATCTATCTATCTATCTATCTATCTATCTATCTATCTATCTATCTATCTATCTATCTATCTATCTATCTATCTATCTATCTATCTATCTATCTATCTATCTATCTATCTATCTATCTATCTATCTATCTATCTATCTATCTATCTATCTATCTATCTATCTATCTATCTATCTATCTATCTATCTATCTATCTATCTATCTATCTATCTATCTATCTATATCTATCTATCTATATCTATCTA